>MDKI01051198.1:0-15857 GCA_005239505.1 Nicotiana paniculata
TATTATAATCTCGTCATTATAATCTCGGAATAACTCAAGGGCGTAAACAGAAACTTTTATAAGTGGTGTTGAAGTTTATAGGAGACCGGGAATAAATAACTTTAGTTATCAAATTATTAAACAAAAAATAGCCTTAGCCCATTAGTTGATTCTTAAGTTAGAAAAGGTCCCGAGTTCAATTCTACTTAATCACAAATTTTAACTACAGATGCTCTCTCAAATATTTGCAAAACAATATATCTATTTATGAGATTTTTACATGCTTGCTCCCTTATTAAAAATTATTCTCATAAATGATACTAGGCTTTGTTTATTCCAAAAACAGCACATTATTTTTACTTTTTTAGCACTTTGATGTTGATAACTCCATTAACTAAGGGATCCCTCTACATTAATGCACTTTTTACTACATTTCTTTTTCCCTCACTCTTCCATAGTTTCTTTTTTCTCTTCCATAAATAACACTTACCCAAATATATCAAAGATTCTGAAAGAAGAATATCTCAAAAATAATTTCCTCTGCACAATGTAACGATCTGATCGGTTGTTTTGCTTTCTAGAACCTTGTTCCTCTAAATAAGACTCCCTATATGTGCTTTTACTATTTTATAACTTGCGGGAACGGTTGGTTTGAGATTTGGAAGGATTCGGGTTGAAATCGGAACACTTGGTTCCTTAAGTTGGCCTTAAAAGGCTAAGTTTGACTTCGGTCAACATTTTGAGTAAACGACCTTAGAATCGGGATTTGACAGTTCCAATAGGTTCGCATGATGATTTCGGACTTCGACGTATGCTCGGTTCGGGTTTTGGATGACCCGGGAGCGTTTCGGTGCCTAATATCAAAAGTTGGTTCTTGAAGAATCTTGAAGTTCTTTAAATTTGGTTTGGAGCGGGTTTTGGTGTTATCTAGGTCCAAACGGAATTTCGAGATTGGGAATAGTTCTGTAATGTCATTTAAGACTTGCACGCAAAATTTGGTGTCAATCCGAGTAGTCTAAGTACGTTTCGGTGCATTTTGAGTGAATAGAAGAACTTGAAGTTCATATGTTTGAATCAATTGGTTTTGGGGTGCGATTCTTAGTTTTAATGTTGTTTCGGGCGTTCCGAGAGTTCGAGCGAGTCCGTTTTATGATTCAAGAATTGTGGGTATGTCCGGGCGAGGCCCTAGGGGCCTTGAGTGTCGATCGGATGAGGCTCTAACCAAGTTGGGAGCTTGAAGCAACAGCTGAAGCTCCCTAGATCTGTCATAATCGCACCTGCGCTTGGCCAGTCGCAGGTGCGGGCCACGAGCCACAGAAGCGAGGAATCAAGGGCAACCCAGGAACCGCAAATTCCCGATGATTGGGCGCTCCTTTGTATCCGCATATGTGGAGCCTGGCCATTCAAGGGAGAAGCGCACCTGCGAGGCCTTTTCCGCAGGTGCGAGACCGTAGATGCGGCCAAAGCACCACAAGTGCGGAAGTTGATGGGCAATGGGGGTTCATTTAATAAGGGACTTAGGAATTTTTGCTCATTTCTTACACTTCTTGGGGGCGATATTTGAGCTGGTTAGAGAGGAATGTTCATCAACTAATTGAGGTAAGTAATTCCTACCAAATGTGAGTTAAATACATAGATTATGGGTAGATTTTAACATGAATATTTGTAAAAATTATGGGTTTAGATGAAAAATTTAGGTTTTGATAAAAATGTGATTTTACCACGAAAATAATTATGGAACTTAGTGAAAATCATATATTTATGTTCCTAAGTTTATGGGTAACAACTTTCTTCAAAAATTTTCGGAATCCGAGCACGTGGGCCTGGGGTAAATTTTAGGAATCTTGCATTTTGGGTTGGGTAATCACTTTAATAGTGGGGATATGAACTTTTGAGCATAGATTGATTAATTTATATAATGTTTGACTAGTTTCGAGTCGTTTGGCACCAAATTTTGAATGAGCACGTTCTTGAGTCGGGAAGTGAGCCTTGAGACGAGGTAAGTCTCATTTCTAACCTTGTAAGAGGAAAATTTTCCATAGGTGAATCTAATAGTATATGTCATTATTTGTGGGGGGATACGTACATACGAAGTGACGAGAGTCCGTGCGTAGCTACTATTTATGCTAAGTCTAGGTAGTTTAGGACCCCTATCATGCTATACTTGAACTAATTGCGCCTTTACTAGTCAATTGGATTGCTCAAATCATAATTTCAAAAATTGTAAAGGAATCCCAAAGGGGTAAATTTCACTTATTTGAGGTTATGAATAACTGTTATTGAAACATTTGTGTTCCTTTAAGTGTTTTCTATTTGTGGAGAGGGTCGAGTGCCTCGACAGATTTAAATAGATGCATTTATGGTTCGCGTCGTTCGATCCTCGGCAGTGCACAGTTTAAATATTGTTATGTTGGTTCGGGTCGTATGACCTCGGCATTATTTGCGCATGAAAAATTCTTGGGATTTTATACTCATAACTGATGTTGCTCAAATGTTTAATGGAAGATAACTTTGGGATATAATTGTGAAAAGGATATATACCACCACTTGCTATTGAGTTTTGCTCTATTTATTGTGATCCATGCTTAGTTATAATTTAGATTTATTATTATTTGCCTTAGTAAGTGTCAAGTCGACTCTCGTCACTACTTCTTCGAGGTTAAACTGGATACTTACTGGGTACATATTGTTGTATGTACTCACGCTATACTTCTGCACTTGACTGTGAAGTGTTTGAGGCAGGTGCATCTGGATACCCATCCGACACGCGTTCTTGATCTGGGCTTCAAGATTCCACGGTGAGCTGCCCTTCCGTGCCGTTCAGCAGCATGTCGGAGTCTCTCTTTTACTTTATTTCTGTTTATTCCTTTTCAGACAGTATGATAGACATCTTTTGTATATTTTACTAGGTTGCCCATATACTTGTGACACTAGATCTTGACACGTATTAGTAGACTTGTGATTTTTGGGTTTTGTTCTTACGGTCATTAATGTTATCTCGTTGTTTTCATTTATTGATTTAGATCGGCTTCATTAAATCTTTTAAATAAAAAGGAAAATCACTGCGTGGGAAATTCGTTAAAATGAAAAATTATTAAGTTATTCATTGTTGGCTTGTCTAGCAACGGTGTTGAACGCCATCACGGTCTGATATGGAATTGGGTCGTGACACACAATGAGAATTTTAGTATTTTTTTCTTTTTTAAGTTTTAAACTTTTTTCTATACAATGTTATTTTAACTCAAAATATACCTTTAATATATTTCAAGTATATTATATTGTGATAATTTACAATGTAAATATTTTATCAATATGTCATATATATTTATTATATGTATTTATACCACATATATAACTTATATATATATATATACACACACACATCATAATACATTATTATATTGATATTATTAAAAGTATATTGCTTGCATATACCTTACATAAAATTTAATCTAAAATATTAACATGCCACTAATATGTATATAGAAGGAAACAAATGTCACATATACTATATATATATATGGATAATTTATACAAATATGCATGTTATATTAGTGCAAAATATAAATGGCATATTAATAATATCAATTTAAATATAAATAAGCGTATAAATAACATATGAAAAAATATATGATTTATAATGTATATATACCACAAACATACATTATATTTTTTTCATGAAATATATGTATTCTATTTCATCAGAATATAAAGATGTTTAATTTTGCTATATTACATTATATAAAAAGGTCCATGTATGGAAAGGCAAAAATCGGTTATGGAATGGATTAGTTTCTAACGAAAACATAAAACATGTTATGGAATGGACAAAAAAATAGGCAATGATATTAAATACTAGGACTGCCTTTTAAAGCAACTATTCTTGCTGATTTGAATTAAATTAAATATGCTATATGTATAAATATTTTACTGCCATATTCGTTAATCATTAATTAATGCTAATCTTTTGTATTATGTTTTTAATAGTGTGCTATTAATGAAAGTAGTCCTATATTTATCCTACTTATCCATTTTCGCACATTATTAATACATATATTTAGTAAAAATTTTCAACGAAAAGGTATCGCGTGACACTGCTGAACAATGCGTCCGATCCACCTTTGGGATAACTTTTCTCCGGCCAAACAACCCCTAAAAGTAGGGGTGGGCATAAAATCCAAAAAAACAAATTTCGAACTGAACCGAACCGAATTAATTTGGTATTTCGGTTTCGATTTTTTCGGTATTTCGGTACATAAATTTTGGTATTTAGGTAATTCGGTTCGGTATACAGTATTGGGTTTTTGATATTTCGGTACCGAAATACCAAACTAGTGTAGTCCAAGCCGAACTTTATTTTTATTTTTTAGCTCAATAACCTTAAGCCCACATTCCAAAAGTCCAAAACCCCTAATTCCTTACCCTTAGGCTTTAGCAAAGTTCCACCAAGCAGATTAAGAACTTCCAGAAATCTTGAAGCAGAGATGAAAAGTGTAAAGACAGTCAACTATCTTCGGCATTGAGTTTGAATGGATTGTTCAACTATCCTTATTTTTGCTTTAGGATGGCTTTATACTCGAGGCATCAAAGGAGCTGTTGCTTTTTACTTGTAAGTTGTAATACTTGGTGCAATTTTTTCTCTTGTACTAGCAAATGGTATTATAAGATGCTTCCCTTGCATTGCCTCCGTTTTTAGTTTTTATTCAAATGCTAGTAAATAATAATAGATGTATCGGTTTCAAAAGTTGAAGCGTATCTTTTCAACCTGAAGAGCTACAAATTTGAATAGGCAGAAGCCTCATAATATAGCATGATAATTTATTTGAAAACGCTACGACGACTTCTAAAATATAAACTGTAGTCCCGTTGTAATCTACTTGGCTTTGGTATATGAGATCCAATAGTAATGCTTTTGATAGACTCCTAATGAAGTAATCATGCGTTAAAAAGAACATAGGCATGCGTTAGCATAGTATCAACATGGATTACATTAGTTAATGGAGTGAAGGAGATAGTGAAAATTTGGTTTAAAACGAAACCATACCGAACCAAAATAAGAAATACTGAACCTTTCCGAAATATTTTGGTACGGTATTTGATATACACAATTGATGAACCGAATATCAAAATACCGAATCAAAATTCTTAAATACCGAACTGAAGTACCGAATGCTCACCCTACCTAAAAGATTTGTCAACTTTCTCAACTCTAAAGATTTGTCAACTTTCTCAACTTTATATTTATTGCTTTGATCACTTCATTGGAAAGAAACGTTCGAGTAGCAATTAATAAGAGGTGGCTAGTTTATACGCAGAAGCAAGAAGGTACAGTCCCTCATAAAAGTAATGCATCACCATCACATTATATTCTTGCTTCAATAAGTTAAACTGATCTATCATCATAAGTGGGTCGATCGAACATAAAAGAAGAAATCAACCACTTGAATGGTAAAAGGTCAAATTCTCTATTATTAATCATAGTTATGCTATAATGGTGAATATAATGTAGTTAATTAGCTTAGGTGGGAAATAAGGATTGAAAGAACTTTTAACGTAAATTTGCTGTGAAAGACATTAATTCTGATAACAAAGAAAGACACATTAATAATGTTTCCTTTTACAGCTCATTTGCCTTCAAAATCAATTCATACAAATGGAACATATATCTTGTGATCAGGAGGTCACGGGGTCAAGCCGTGTAAATAATCTCTTACAAAAATATAAGGCTACATACAATTAATTCTTGTGGTCCGATCCTTCGTCGGACCCTGCACATAGCGAGAGTTTAATGCACTGAACTGCTTCAAAAAAGAACGGGACATATATCTTGTACAATCTACCATCGTGTTCATGAAATAATATCGTGTTAGACAAGACAATGAGACATCATCCTCTAGAAATATGTTTCATTCCAGCTTGTTCGTGAAATATATTTTCTGTGATTTCCAACTTCTTTTATAACATGTACAATTTTTGAGTATATGTTTGCCACATGTCACAGTATCGAGTTGACATAATATGGGATCTAGTGTTTTTAATAATAGTAATGTTGGGATCAATTTATGTGCACCTAAATTAATTCATTAAATATCTGTAACATCTCATTAGTATAATTACCGGGTAATTTTTGTCTTTCAAAGCTTTGGAAAAGTTTAAATGAAAATAATTCCAACATTTCAATGAAAAATTAAAGGTTGGGATCAGTTAATGCACACTAAAATTAATCCACCAAATATATATATGCAACTTCTCACTAGTATAATTATTGGGAAATTTTTATCTCAAATCTTTGGTAAAATTTAATGAGAATATATAATGCACCTAGTGTGGTCATTGTTGTGATTCAAACAGTTTTCTTTTGTACTTCCCTCACTTTAAAAATGAATGTCGATATTTGACATTTGATATAGTCAAAAGACTCAAAACATCTAATTTCAAAGTCGAACCAGATTTGTTTTTATTAGTTACAGGTTAATTAAAAGCTGCTCAAAAGTACTATTACTGGTAATTTTTATGATAAAAATACTCGTAAAGAAGAATAAAAAGAATGTCTAATTCCCCAAAAGTAATGACGACACAAAAATGTAAATATTAAATTATTAATTTCAACAATGTATACGGTAGAAATCAGAGCTATCCGATTTCATTCTTTGATCGAGATAGGAATGGACGTCGAGTCCGAAATCGAAGCATTTTTCAGACTGAGGTCGACATCAATAATCGAGGCCAGACTCCGAAGTAACATCGGTATAGCTTGATAACGGAAAGGGCGAGATATCCGCGACAGGGCGATGATCGTGGAGTGAATCTCGGAACGGATCGATCTACGACGGTTAATCGGCTCTTAATACGATTTCCTACTATAATTAGAAGTGTATCTTATTTAGGACTCCTCTATTATATAAAGAAGAATCCCATTGTTGGCCCAAGTAGAGGTTATTTTGAAGACTGACAAAGGAACTCAGGCATGAACCAGATCCATCCCTCCAGGTCCATTCCTTGTGTGAACAGAAACGGGCAGATTCGAGCATGTGGGATGCACGTAAAGTAGATAAGCTTAAATTGGTGTATTTGATATCTCCTGATCGAAAAGGTTGCATAATTGATAACGAGAAAGACTCCTTAATAAAAGAGAATACTATCCAAGATGGGGAAGGAGTTAGAAGTTGAAATCAACTAGAACTCTTCCACCAAAGAAGAGTAGCATCAGAATTCTAGTTAATCTTTATTTACTAACTCTATAAATATCAGTGTTGTTCTCTTTTATAGGTGTTTCACAAACACAGAAGTTAAACGTGAATTGAGAGAAAAATAGCAAGGCAATTTTGCAAGCAGTTCGTGTGTGATTCAAGTGTGCAAACCTGAAGCTACATGAACTAGATAGAAGAACCAGCTCCAAGTGTTTGTCTTTTATTCTAGTTCAATTGTAGTAGGTGTTTTCATATTGTACCTTTCAGCTTTATCTAGAGGCAATTGTAATAGGTACTCAGAGTTTTAAAGTTAGAGTTAACTTGAAGTTATCGCAACAGTTAGAGGTTGTGTGCTACAACGGGATTAGAGTTAATCATAGGTTTACAAAAGAGTTTTTTGTAAATGCGGTTTTTGGCTCAGTGATGGGACAATCCTACTGGAAAATAGATCGTGATTTTTTCACCTTTTGAGCCAGGTATTTTCCACGTAAAATACTTGTGTTCTTTACTTTCTGTATTTATTATTCCACAACAGTAGTAGTTGTAACACATAGAAGAACCAGGTCCTTCTATAATCTGTGCACGTGAAAAATTGGACACCACACAAATCATCTCTCCCCCCTCTTGTGTGGTATTGACGTACAAAACAGCAATTGGTATCAGAGCATGTTATCCTTGAAGAGGCTAACACCTTAGGAACAGAACAAGATGAGCGCACCACCTGGAAACTGGGAAGGGCAATCCACTGATAGGCCTCCAATATTTAATGGCCAGTACTACTCTTCACGGAAAAACAGGATGAGAAATCACATCATCGGAGAAGATTATGAGCTATGGGACATTGTCACTGATGGTCCCCTGGCTACCATGAAGAAGAATGCTGAAGGAGTAGATGTGCCAAAAACAAGAGCTGACTGCAATGCTGAGGATTTGAGGAAATGGGAAAAGAATGCTAAGGCCAAGAAATGGCTTGTGTGTGGACTTGGTCCGGATGAGTACTGTAGAATTCAAAGATGTACCACTGCTAAGGAAATCTGGGACACTTTGCAAGTTGCTCATGAAGGAACACCTCAAGTGAAGAGGTCCAGAGGAACACTACTGTATTCTCAATATGATAATTTCACCATGAAGGAAGGGGAAACCATCCAGGAGATGTAAACAAGGTTCACCACACTGACAAATGAACCTAAGTCTCTTGGAAGGGTTATTCTTGAAGTAGACAAAGTTGAGAAGATTTTGACAAGGGTTATGCCAGTCTCTTGGGAAAGCAAAATCACTGCTATCCAGGAATCAAAGAACATTGTCACTCTTAAGTTGGATGAGCTAATTGGAAATCTCACTGCCTATGAACTTAGAAGGCAAACCATGAAGATAGATTCACCCAAGAATAAAAGGATCCTGACACTTAGAATCACTGAAGATGTTGATCTAGAGGAGGATGAAATGACCATGATCACAAAGGACTTCAAGAATTACCTAATGAGAGGAAAGGGTCCTTCAAGAAATAGAAGCTACTGCAAACCAAGGGTTCCTGAAAAACAAACCAATGAGGGGTGTTACAAGTATGGGAAGACTGATCACCACATCAAATACTGCTCTCAATGGGAAATTGAATGGAAGAAGGAAAGAGCTGAACAAAGGAACATGAAGAAGGAACAAGTTCAACCCAAGACGAACAAAGGATCAACAAAGGATATGGTTGCTGCTTGGGATTAAAGCTCATATGAGGACTCAGAGGATGACGATGGAGATGAACAAACACTTATGTCAATTGGATAATCCGATGAGGAATCTAAGGTAAGTATAATTCATCTCAAAGACAAGATTAAATTTTTGTCTAAAGAAAAGCTATCTGAGTTACTCCTGGATTTCATTGATGAATCTGAGGCTCTAAACAATGTAAAGGAACAGTTATCTAAGGAGTGTGTGATTTTGAAAGCTAAGTGCAAAATTCTAGAACTTAGGGTTAGTGAAAGTGATAGTAAAAATGCTGAGTTAAAGAACCCGGTTCATGAACTTGACACTACTGTCCTAGAGCTAAGATCTGAAAATCTAAAACTGAAATTAGGAACAGGTAAAAAGAAAGCTGATCACACACAACTCATATTAGAAGAAAACCTAGGAAAAATGAAAGACGGGTTGTACAAAAGAGATGAGCATATAAGATTCCTTAAGGAGGATCTAAACAAGGTTAAGCACGAGCAAGACAGAACCTGTAAATGGAATAGGTCATTCGATTCACTTTCATGGCTACATGAACACCATAGTAGCAATAAGAGAGGACTTGGCTACGGGACCCCTGCACCTAAGTGGGATTCCAAAAGCAATTACCTCACACTTCCTGAGAACAGAATTTGCACACTGTGGTAAGACTGGTCATTACAAAAGTGAATGTAATGCAAAAGAAAAGGCTAGTCAAAAGAATAAAATATTTGTTCAAGGGAAAAGTAGGCTGCCAGGATGGGCCAAAAAGAATTTGATTCACCCTTTTGCCTATAGAAAGGGACCCAAACTAGTTTGGGTTCCTAAGACTAACACCTGATTTCCTTGGGTCCAAGTGAAGTGGAGCAGCCAAATATGGTACATGGATAGTGGCTTCTCAAAGCATATGACAGGAAACAAGAACCAGTTCCTTTCAATTGAGGACCTCAAAGGAGGTAATGTCTCCTTTGGAAATGGGAAGAAATGTGAGATCATTAGGGTTGGAAAGGTAGGTAAGACTGATTCTCACTCTATTGAGAATGTCTACTTGATAGATGGCCTAAAATACAGCCTAATCAGTGTATCACAAATGTGTGATTGAGGTAACTTGGTAACATTCACCTCTACCAAATGTTTTGTGATAAATCTTACCACTAACAAGATTGTTTTGCAGGGAAAAAGAGTAAACAATATTTACATTGTAGATCTGTCCACACTTTTAGAAAATGAACTTACTTGCTTAAGTGTGTTGGATAATGATCCCCTCCTTTGGCACAAAAAACTTGGACATGCCAGTCTAAGTCAACTCAACAAACTAGTCTCCAAGGACTTGGTGATAGGGCTGCCTAACACTAAGTTCAGGGAAGGCAAAGTTTGTGAGGCTTATGCAAGGGGGAAGCAGGTAAGATCCTCTTTCAAAAGCAAGAAAATGGTAAGTAACACTAGAACTATGGAACTGGTCCATATGGATCTTTGTGGACCAATGAGAACTCTGAGGAGAGGTGTTAAGAGATATGTTATGGTACTTGTTGATGATTACTCTAGGTTTACTTGGACACTATTTCTAACATCTAAAAATGAAGCATTCGACATGTTCACTTCCTTTGTTAGAAAAACTCAAAAACAACTAGGTAATCAACTTGCATCAATTAGGTTTGATCATGGTACTGAATTTGAAAATGCTAAATTTGCTGAATTTTGTGATGTGCATGGCATAGATCATAACTTTTCTGCACCTAGAACTCCACAACAAAATGGTGTAGTTGAAAGAAAGAATAGTACATTGAAAGAAATGGATAGGACTATGCTTCTTTCTAGTAAATTGCCTCATAGTTTCTGGGCAGAAGCTGTGAACATTGCATGTTACATATAAATAGGTGCATGACCAGACCTCTTGTTGAGAAGGCTCCCTATGAGTTACTTAAAAGGAGAGAGCCAAATATATCCATCTTAGGGCATTTGGATGCAAGTTCTTTGTGCACAATAATGACAAAGACTCCCTACATAAGTATGATCCCTGAAGTGATGAGGGAGTATTCTTAGGATATTCGTCACATAGTAAAGCTTATAAGATCTATAACAAAAGAACTATGTGTGTAGAAGAAAGTGTACATGTAGTTTTTTATGAAACTAACATTCTTTCTGAGAGACAGGAACATGAAGGTGAAGTAATTGGGTTGGTAAGAAATTTAAATGAAATCATAGCCCAGACTGAAGCTGCACCAGAAGAAGGAACAGGTGATGAAACAAGTTCTTCTACTCAGGGCAACCTAATAAGGGGAACTGAAACAAGGAGGAACTGAATCTCAAACCTCGATGGAACTTGTCCATAAACATGTTCCACAACAACAAAGCATTGAAAGAACATCAAGGGGAAACCAGTTGGTTGTGAAATCTTACAAGTATCAAAGTTCTCATCCCATTGAAAATATAATCACTGACCCAACCTCTGGAATCAAAACTAGATCTTTATTAAAGAATCTTTGTGCTTTTGATGCTTTCTTATCTCTTATACAACCTATAAATGTTGTTGAGGCTTTGCAGGATGTAGACTGGGTAAATACAATGCAAGATGAACTCAACCAATTTGAAAGGAGTCGAGTTTGTCATCTAGTGCCAAGACCCAAGGACATATCAGTAACTGGCCCAAAATGGGTCTTCAGAAACAAAAGCCTTAAGTAGAGATCACTTTGAGAGGAACATGTTGGAATTAGTGATGATTATGATCACCTAAAAGGACCAGTTCAAGAATCTTTGTGCTTTTGACTAATTGAGAAAGAAAAAAATTATTGGTTAGAAAGTCTGTAAATTTTGTATATAATTAGATTAAATCTTACTCAGTCTCATACTTTCAACAATATATTCCTGTGCCATGTGCTAAAATGACTCATTAATCTCTAATGATTTTTTCTCTGTTTTGGAAAATTTACACTTACACAAGAGAATTTTCAGTGAAGAACCTGGTTCATCAAGATAAATAGGTTTGTTTTCTACACTCTGCATAATTTGAGATAATTATATTTGGATCATGAGCAGAGTCCTACCTAATTCCAAACTTCTATTGGACTTATTCGTTACAAGTGAACTAGATCTGTTCAAAAGAGTCTCAACCGAATTGAAGTACCTAGATTTTAGGGATGCACTCCAATGTCTCTTTAAAACTGAATTTAAGTTTGATTAGACTTATAAGAGTTTGAAAAGTTGTAGTTACCCCATCAATTATTCCTCTGTATATTGATCAGCTTTAGTGTCACGGCCCAATTTACCCTCCGAAAGGTATCGTGATGGCACCTAGTCTCTATGACTAGGTAAGCCTAGAATTTGCGGGAAATAACATAATCAATGAAATAAAAAACAGGAAGGATATCAAATAGCTATAACTTAGTTGCTCAGAATATACAGTTTTACTTCCCAAAACCCGAAATATCACCATAGTAGCAAGCTCTTTAACAAATATGGCTCTATACAATGAAACAGCGGGGAAATGTACAAGTCTTTCTATGCCTATGCTAGAGTAGAAGGGGACTCGTGTTATTCTGCGGACGCGGCAGAATTACCTCGCGGTCTCCTGGCTGCTGGTAGACAACTCCTAGCCACGATACTAAGTGTTGGTACCTGGATCTGCACATGAAAAAAATATGCGCAGGAAAGAGCGTGAGTAATCCACATTCAGTATTCCGTAAGTGCCAGGCCTAACCCCAGTCAAGTAGTGAAGAGGCCAGGTAGAGGCCCTACTGAGTTTGTAAAACAAGTCAATATATAATTTTTAAAACAGCGAAAGTTAGATAAGCAATGATAAACAAGTTAAACAAGCAATGATAACAGATATTGAGTGCTGGTACCTGGATCTACACATGGGAAAAACATACGCAGGAAAGGGCGTGAGTACTCCACATTCGGTACTCCGTAAGTGCCAAGCCTAACCCCAGTCAAGTAGTGACAAGGTCAGGTAGAGGCCCTACTGAGTTTGTAAAACAAGTCAATATACAATTTTTAAAACAGCGAAAGTTAGACAAGCAATGATAAACAAGTTTAACAAAAACGGAAAGATTTAATAACATAAAGAGAGCCCTCGGCTCAGCACAACATATATCTCAACAATAAATGTGCAATGAAGTACACGGGGAAAGCTCTCGGATCTCAGTCCGTAGTCCCAATTTAAATATGCTATGCTATACATGGGGAAAGCTCCCGGATCTCTGTTCGTAGTCCCAATTTAAATATGCATCTCAGTACAAGGGGGAAAGCTCCCGGATCTCGGTCCGTAGTCCCAATTTAAATATGAATGCAGTACAGGGGGAAAGCTCCCGGATCTCGGTCCGTAGTCCCAATTTAAATATGCCAAACAGAAGTATGTCAATTATGGCTTAAGTAAACAATCCAGGAAAAACAACAGGTAAGGATCGCGTAAAACTACCTAAGCATGATATGACTAGTAGCAAATAAGAGGAATTCAAGAACATGTAGGCATGCTTACACTTCGGCTATCTACTCAATTAAGATAGGAAACAGTAATATATGAATGAAAATAAGCGTTTTCATGGGAGAAAAATAGGAATTTAGCAACAATGACCCATGTACGCACTCGTCACCTCGCGTACACGGTGTTCACATAACAAAATCAGTATAAAAATGCCTAAGGGAAGATCCCCAACATAGAATTAGGCAAGCCACTTACCTAGACTGCGTTAATCAACTCAATACCAAGCTCTTGCCAAGAGTATCGGACTCCGGGTGGACCAAATCTATTCAAATCGACTGCATGGTGTAAATATCACTTCAAGTGAACAAAATAGCTAATTATTTATAAGCTAGTACGCGAATTTAGAAAATTCGCCCAAAAAGTCCCCTGGACCCACATCTCGGAATCGGGTAAAATTTATATTTTCCGGACACCCATTCACTCACGAGTCTAACCATATAAGAATCTCTCAAATCGGAGGTCAAATACCCAATCAAAACTTAATAATTCGTTCTATGAAGTTCATCCCATTTTTTCCATAATTTTCGAAATTAAAGGTTGAATTTAAGATTGGAATCATGAAATATGATCTATAAGGGATAGAAATCACTTACCCAAGTTACCCAAGTGCAAAAGTCTACAAAAATCGCCCTTCCCGAGCTCTCAAATTCGAAAAATATGAAAATGGCATAAACCCTCGGATTTGGGGTTTTAATATTCTGCCCAGGCATTTGCCTTATGCGATCGCAGACAAGGAGTCGCGATCGCGGAGAAGAAAGAAACACACGCCTAGAATCGTTCTATGCGATCGCAGAAAGCAGTACGCGATCGCGAACCTTGAGGACCCAGAGCTACGCGATCGCGGTTGGGGCCATGCGACCGCGTAAAGCAAATATCGAAACTCCCCTAAACCCAGAATACTCTATGAGAACGCGGTCCTGGTCATGCGATCGCGTTGACCAATATTCCAATACACTGCGATCACAGACCTTTTATTGCGATCGCATAGAACAATGGCAGGACCTCTCACTTTTACCTTACACGATCGCAGGTGAACCCTTGAGATCATAGAGAGTAAAACACAGCTGTAGAAAAACCAGCAGAAGACTTAGGCCAAAATATGCTCGATTGGGCACCCGAAACACACCCGAGGCCCTCGAGACCTCAACCAATCCTACCAAACAACCCTAATATCTCATTCAAACTTGGTTGAGCCTTAAATACACATCTCATAACATCAAAATCATCAATTGTGCACAGATTCAAGCCTAAGAACTTAGGAAAATTCTTGAATTCACATCCGACGCTGAAACACGTCTAAACTCATCTGAATGACCTCAAATTTTGCACACAGTTCATAAACGATATTATGGACCTGCTGGCGCTTTCGAAAATCTATTCCGAGTCCAATATCAAAATCTCGCGTATCGGCCGAAATCGCCGAATTTCTAACTTTCGCCAATTCAAGCCTAAATCCACAACTTGCCCTCGAAAACACATTCCGAGCACGCTCCTAACCCCCGAAATCACCCAACGGAGTTGACGGAATTCCATTCCGGATAAAACTAAATTCCACATTTATGAACTATGTGTCCAAAATCACCCCGAATTTCATCACTCAACTCACCGACAAGTTCCAATAACATAAATAGACATGGGAGAAATGGTAAATAGGGGATCGGGGAGTTAATTCTTAAAACGACCGACCGGGTCGTCACATTTAGTTTGTTCCTTACTTCATCTCTCTCAAGCCGTCAAAAACTCTCATTCGTCTTTCATCTTCCAAACATAATCTAATTCTCTTGTCTTTCATACCCTAGCCCATATATATCGAACACCTCTGAAAATCCTTCATCACTACCATAGGAAACCACTTCCACACCTTCAACCACACCAATCTCTAAGAAAAGTAGAATAAAGATGATGGCTCGTCAGATTGTCGCTGAAGGAGAATATATCAAGAAAATAAACAAGAAATTGAAAGCAGGTAGGGAAGAAGAATCTCAGAAATCTGAAGATTCATTTAAGTCTGCTATTAAGGGGGAAGAAAGTAGGTATTCCGAAACTGAACATGTATCTTCTGATTCTAAAGTTACTCCTGAGACAATTTATGAAGTTGCTGCAAATTTTGAGAATAGATTTGTACTGGTAGGATCTATAGTAGGTGTTAAGACTATAGAATCTGGAGAAGTTGGTGGTAAAAATAAAAAAGGGAAAAGAAAAAGAGAGTAAGGGTGCTAGGAGTACTGAGGAAAGAGTACAAGAGTGGTTGATTCTTCACCCACTTCTGTTGGTCTAACAAAAGAAATTGGGGCAATGGTTGTTTGGGGAGAGGAATTTACTAAAATAGAAGAGAGTGTGAGCAAAACAGAGGGAAGTAAGTCTAGCGAAGCTGCTGAAGGGTTTGTTCAACTTGGGAAAAATATAGATGGACTTGTTCCATCTTAACAGGAAACCCTCGCGGATAGGGGTGTTCAAAACCGATCCGAAACCGAAAACCGAACCGAACCGAAGCTTAATGGCTT
>MDKI01155549.1:0-23611 GCA_005239505.1 Nicotiana paniculata
TGAAGTATTTCATGTGGACTAGCGTTTCGATGGGATCACTCAATGTAGCGGAGTTATGTAGGGGTATGACCTTTGGTATTGGATTCGTGTATTTTGATCTTTACGATGTGTGCCAGGCTTTTAGCATGATGTTATGAGGGTAATTATTAATGGCAGGATAGTCCTCTCGTGTGAGTATTTTATATAATTTGATTACGTTGGGATATTGTTGTTGAGTGCGCGAGTTGCACAGGTTATGGCTTCGAATTGTATTGATGTATCATGTCAGAAGAGGTCATTGGACCTAGAATGAATATTGTCAGAATTGTCTACAGCATAGTTGGAAGGATAAATATCGGGAGTCGGCTTAGAAATTTGCTATAATTCCTACTTGGGAAGGGGGAGCTTCATGTCTGACTGATCGGAGGAATGGTTGTTAGTTTCTACGTGTTTCTGTCATCATCGGCAGTATATGAAAGTATAAGAGTGAGGCATTTCTTGATAAGAAAGTTATTTACTGGTATTGGGTTGTTATAAGCAACTATTGTGATTAGGAGTTATCGCCACGAGTGCTTGAGTCATGCAGTGGATCATGGTATTTCATCTTAGGTTACGAATATGACTTGTTACAGTGTGCTCAGACTTATTCAGTTTATAGTTGTGGGATTTTGATCTTGTAAATTGATTCAGTAGTGAAAATGTAGTTCTAAGGTTTATGGGTCAGGATTTGATAATGAAATTTCAGTAGATTGTGTTATCAGACCTAGATGGGGTAGGGTGATGTGGGATCACCTCCGAATATGTGCATGGTAGGTTACATAGCAATTTTGGTGGTGTTTGGAAAAACTCTAGGCACGTTCGAGGACGAACGTATGTTTAAATGGGGGAGAATGTAACAACTCGGTCGGTCATCACGTAGAACTTGCATTAAAAAATATTGTTATTGACTTGTCATAGGTTGGTTATACTGTTCTTGATGTGTTAGACTTGGTAGGCTCGGAATCGGAATGGTTGTGGTGAGAATTTAGCCATTTAGTCTTTAAAATAGCCTTTAAATGGGAAAAGTCAACTGAGGGTCGACTTATTGGTAAACGACCTCAGAATGTGGATTTTATGGTTCGGATAGCTTTGTTAGAGGATTTGGGACTTAGGAGTGTGTTCAGAATATTTTTGTGATGTCTGGTGTAGAATTAGGCTTGAATTGGCGAAAGTTAGTTTTTTGGTGATTTTCGGTTGGCGGTGGAAAATAGGCTATTAGGGTCAAAATGGAATTCTGGAAGTTGGAACAGATTCGTAATGTCATTTTTGATATGTCTGCAAAATTTCAGGTCAATCGGAGTTATTTTGGATAGTTTCGACATCGTTAGAGGATTTTAGAAATTTCAAAGTTCTTAGGCTTGAATTTGATGTGGTTTTGGTGTTTTGATGTTATTTTTAGTGTTTCGGGAGTGCAACTAAGTTTGAATGATCATATATGAGGTGTTGGTATGTTTGGTTGGGGTCCCGAGGGGCTCGGGATGGTTTTGAGTAGTTAACGGGGAGTTTGGAGTGCTTGTGTTGCTGTTGAAGTTGCTGGTGCTGGTGTAACCGCACCTGCGGCTGGGTCATCGCAGGTGCGGGACCGCAAGAGCGGCAGGAGGCTCCGCAGGTACGATATTTGGCCAGCTAGGGAAGGGGTCGCAGATGCGGATAGTGGGCCGCACCTGCGAAGTCGTAGGTGCGGAATTTGAGTCGCAGGTGCGGAGATAGGCAGTTTAGTGAAAAGTCGCAGGTGCAGTTGTTTTGACCGCAGGTGCGGTCCCGCAGGTGCGAGATATTGGCCGCAGGTGCGTAACCCCTGGGCAGAAAGTATAAATTAAAACCCCCCACGGCCATTAGACCTTTTAATACCATCTTTGAACGGGAAGAAGCTCTTGAGGCGATTTTTGAAAAGGGGAATCAGTGTTCTTCATAGATATTTGGAGCACTCAGAGGCCGGATTTAGAGGCAAAGGCACTGCGAAATAGTATTTTAGCCGGTTTTGAGGGAAGTAACGTTTCCAAACTTAGTTCTGAGGGTTCGAAACCCCGAGCTAAATGATTTATGACTATTGTTGAGGTGACGCACATGCCAAGTGACGGGCGTGCACCGAGTATTTGTGGCCTGGCTTATCCCATGGCATTGCTTAGTGATTATTCCCTGATGATATATGTGCTTCTGTTAATATGGTAATTGTGAACCTGTTAGAAATCATGTGAAGTATAAACGCTAGGCTTCACGCCGAAAATACTGAGACCCGAGCGATCGTATATTCCTGTCTCATTTTGTGATTATTTGATTCCATATACTCAGTCCTGATATAGCATGCCACTTCATATCTCAGTCTCAATATTGTTAATTATATGCATACTTATCATTGTGTCGGCTGATGGAGACATCTGTGATCTATGTGAGTGAGACTGAAGAGTAATGACTGAGTGAGGCCGAGAGCCTGTTATTGAGACAGTTATGAGATCGGACTGCACACCGCAACGATATTAAATCATGCCTTCATTGGCTTGATATGGCGCTTGGGCCACTAGGGCCCCTCCGGAGTCTTTACACCCCAGTGAGCGCATTGATGATGAGGGATGGATCTTCCCTGAGCATGGATCTTGTCTGAAGCTGATGTTATGTTAGGGATGGATCTTGTCCGAAGCTGATGTTATGTTAGGGATGGATCTTCCCTGGGCATGGATCTTGTCTGAAGTTGATGTTATCTGAGGGATGGATCTTCCCTGGATATGGATATTGTCCGAGTGTTGTATTCCGGAGATGGATCTTCTCTGTGGGGGCTGGACTGGCATTTTTCCTCAGTACGGAGTGACTATAGTCACCGGTGTTTATGCATATTCCGGGATGGAACTTCCCTGGGCCTGAGAGCCATATATAGTACTGGGTGGACTTATGTGGGACAGTTGTGAGCACTATGTGCATTTTCACACTGTGATATGTTGGCATGTAGAACATATGGAGGTATATCTAGTATATTATGTTGTTATTCCTGATAAACTGTGAACATGCCTAAATTTTTCCATAGTTTGGGTTCGTTACTTCTGAGTTGGTATACTCATATTACCCCATGCACCTTGTGTGCAGACCCAGGTACACCAGGACTCGGTAGTGGATATTGAGCAGCTGTCAGAATTTTCATTGGAGTTGTCGAGGTAGCAGCTGGCGATCGAGACCTCGCCTTCTCTTTCTTATTCTACCTGTTTTTCTTTATTTTGAGACAATGTTGTCCATTTTTCCTTTTCTTTGCTTTATGTTATAGTAGCTCATGACTGAGTGATACCGGATCCGGGGTTGGAGGTTTTAAATTTAGTTTTTCAAATATTATTTTTAAACTTCTGGTTCTTAGTATTATCAATAAATTCGTTAAAATCGTATTTTTACTGGAAATTAAATTTAGCTTAGTTAAAAAGGGCGGCTTGCCTGGTTCCACGACAGGTGCCATCACGACTCCGAAATTGGATCGTGACATGATATTACCTTGATGTCATTTTGAATCTATTTTTCTGATATAGCTATTTTTTTATTTATTCTAGTAACTTCTGCATGCATATCCTTTTTGAACTTCTCTGATAATCTCTGAATCAAAAACCATAAAAACAAAAAAAGTCTCTTAAGCAAAAATAATCAAATAAAAAACTAATGTTATTCAAATACAGAAAACCTACATTAACAATTTCATTAAGCAAGGCTTCATCAAATTGTGTGGAGGAAAGCATTGAACTTTGATCTTGAGACAATGACTCATGCACACTAACAGGCTCCGCATCTTCTTCACAAGAAACAAATGGTACCACCTCGATCAACTGATACACCTATTATATAAGAAAAAAAATATAAGTTTTCAGAACTAAAACACATAAACCAAAAAAATAGCTAGTAATCATATTAACTTACATTTTCATTATGGAAGTAATTTTTACACAGAGAATCATATTGTGGAGATTTCATATCATAACATAACATCCGAGGAAACCCACATTCTTTGAAGTTCACAAATTATTTTTCCTGAAAAATTGGTAATACTTCCATAATCCAAACACAAAAAGCGAAAGGGAAGCCAAGTATAGTATAATTGTCCCTGTCTTTATCTTTCTCTTTTTCTTTCTCATTCTCATTCTCATTCTCATTCTCATTCTCATTGTCTGAAGTATTTTGTTTGGGCTTCAAACAACTCTTCAATGATTTTACTAATGTTTCATAACAAAGAGAGCCCTAGTTCAAAGAAGAGCAGAGTTCATCGTCATCTACAATTTTCATTAGTTGCTCGGACATATTCTGATTCTTCTGCTACCCCATTAAAATAGATTCAACAAAATAGATTGTTTCTAACTTCACCGCATCATCATCGCTGCCTACAAATGATGCAGTTGTACCGTCTGGGTGACTAGTAATAAAATTAAACAAATCGCCTAACTCAATTCTATCCTTTCCAGGGAAGTAAACTTTCGAAAGCATATTCTCTCTTTCACGCAAAACTTTGAAGTCCACTGAAGAAGAACGTTTCAAACCAGTAATTATATGAAACGCTTCACGTGTAAAATTCACTTCCTGGTCAAAAACCTTGAATGTCATTGAATTAGGGTCATTGCTTACAATTTCTGAAAGCAACACACAATGAATAAGTTTACCACAGAACTTCACACTTTGTAATCGGAAAAAGTTTTCGAAAATACCAGCCCTCAACTTCTTCCATTGCTTGTTTGACAAGAACTTTTTTATTGTTTCCTTATATTGTAAATCTCATTTCCAATAGCTCATCGAATTATACCAAACATCAAACTCGAAAACACGATCTCCTTCCATTAGCACACTACAAAGAAGGAAAAAGAACATAAAAAATTAGGACTAAAATCCAAGACCTAAGTAGATGCATCTTAAAGTTAAGGACAATAGGTCTAGAATTACCATTACAAGTTTCAAAAGTTAAGGACACTTAGTCCTGAACTTTCAGTTTCAAGTTCAAAAGTTAAGGACACTTGGCCCTTAACTCTGAGTTCCAAGTTCAAAAGTTAAGGACATGGTGTCCTTAACTTTGAGTTCCAAGTTCAAAAGTTAAGGACACTTGATCCTTAACTCTGAGTTCCAAGTTCAAAAGTTAAGGACATGGTTTCCTTAACTTTGAGTTCCAAGTTCAAAAGTTAAGGACACTTGGTCCTTAACTTGTATAGAAGCACAAATAACTAAAAATTTATAAACACTGTTAGCTTATGAATTTGTATGACTATTTTTATGAAATGTTCTTACATAATAAAATATATTGATTGAACCACAAACACATTTCAATACCAAAATATTCTGAATAACGTCCTCACAAAAATCCACTCTGTATTCCACACTGAATCAAGTTATAATCATTATTTTTGACATAAAAGCAAATCCAAGTTCAAAAGTTAAGGACACTTGGTCCTTAACTCTGAGTTCCAAGTTCAAAAGTTAAGGACACTTGGTCCTTAACTTGTATAGAAGCACAATTAACTAAAAATTCATAAACACAGTTAGCTTATGAATTCATACGACTATTTTTATGAAATTTTCTTACATAATCAAATATATTGATTGAACCACAAACACATTTCAATATCAAAATATTTTGAATAACATGCTCACAAAAATCCGCTCCTTATTCCACATTGAATCAAGTTATAATCATTTTTTTTGACATAAAAGCAAATCCAAGTTCAAAGTTAAGGACATGGTGTCCTTAACTTTGAGTTCTAAGTTCAAAAGTTAAGGACACTTGGTCCTTAACTTGTATAGAAGCAAAGTTAACTAAAAATTCATAAACACAGTTAGCTTATGAATTCGTATGACTATTTTTATGAAATGTCCTTACATAATCAAAATATTGATTGAACCACAAACACATTTCAATACCAAAATATTTTGAATGAAGTCCTCACAAAAATCCGCTCCTTATTCCACACTGAATCAAGTTAGAATCATTATTTTTGACATAAAAGCAAATCCAAGTTCAAAAGCTAAGGACACTTGGTCCTTAATTCTGAGTTCCAAGTTCAAAAGTTAAGGACATGGTGTCCTTAACTTTGAGTTCTAAGTTCAAAAGTTAACGACACTTGGTCCTTGACTTTTATATCTAAGTTCAAAAGTTAAGGACACTTGGTCCTTAACTTTGAGTTCCAAGTTCAAAAGTTAAGGACACTTGGTCCTTAACTTTGAGTTCCAAGTTCAAAAGTTAAGGACACTTGGTCCTTAACTTTGAGTTCCCAGTTCAAAAGTTAAGGACCAAGTGTCCTTAACTTTGAGTTCCAACTTCAAAAGTTAAGGACACTTGGTCCTTAACTTGTATAGAAGCACAATTAACTAAAAATTCATAAACACAGTTAGCTTATGAATTCGTACGACTATTTTTATGAAATGTCCTTACATAATCAAATATATTGATTGAACCACAAACACATTTCAATACCAAAATGTTCTGAATAACGTCCTCACAAAAATTCGCTCCTTATTCCACACTGAATCAAGTTATAATCATTATTTTTGAAACTTTACACATACTTGATGTCAAACACAGCATTGATCACGAATACAGATATACAAAAAGAAAAATACATAAAAGTAAAATAAAAAATAAACCAGTTTGTTGGGTCGATGCAGAGAAGATGACAAAGGAGAAGAGATTAAGTGCAACAAACTACACGCAGAGAATCGCTGGGCAGGAACAAAATCGAACAGTGATTTGCATGCAAGGAACGACACTGATACTGAGGGAGCGAAATTTGCCTCTGAAATTTTGGCTCTCAAATTTTGCCTCTGAACGTATAAAATAAGGGTTTGGGAATATAAGAATAGAAGAGGGTAAACCTGTCTTTTCAAACTAATTTTAATAAAGTAGTGTCTATTTTTGCTCAGCATTAGAATTATTGGATAAAAAATAAACATCACCTTAGTTAGTGGCTACCACACCATTTTTACGGTATTCTTGGCACAGCTCAAAGCCTAGATTTCAACTTTTATGAAAGAGGAGGGTTCTAAAATTATTTTATACCTATTTAATGAGTTTCTAAAATACAAATATATTATTTGTCTAAAAATTATTGGGTTTGACCAAATTCGTAGGCGAGCTCCACCCCTGTTCTTATGAATTGGATTTTGAGTTGAATGTCTCATTATTTATTTTGAGACTCGCTCTAAAAAGTCAGTAAGGTATTCTTACCAAAGACAATTTGAGATTACTTAAGTAGAATAAAAGAATAATTATTATAATTTCAGATATAATTTCATCCAAAGTACTCGTGTCACACTCTTAAATACATTACTTATTAAATATGTCGCTAGGTGTTAAAAAGTTGGAGCGTAAATGAAAAAATGTTCAGGCAAAACATGATTTCCTCTTTTAATAGAATTATTTCGAATTAGTCTTTAATTGTGATATTAAGTTCCATGCCTAAAGTAGAAAAAGAGAAAAAACAAAGATTAGAGTTATGGTGTTTGAGGAAGAAAAATTTAGATCTAGTTGAAAAGGTGGTTAATATGTTGGACTTATTTGGGTTGATTTTTGGTCAATTTTCGCTCTTTCTTTAATTGGACTAAATTATTTATTATATAATCTTCAAAGGAAAGAAAACAAGTTGAATAAACATATCAAACTTGCATATAGCACAACAACCTTAATGAATTAACGTGCTTCATCATATAATTTTTGGTCATTTTGGGATCTTAATTATCAATCACGTAAATAAGCTCCGGAAAATAAGTAAATTTAGGATTTCTTATCCTAAAATAAAAATCAAAACGTCTTCATATTTGATACTAGCCGTACTTTCAAATAAATACTCCTAATTGATAACTGTGGATCATGCACAAACTTGTTCTAATTTATAATTACAACAATAATAACAAATTCAACGTATTATTACAAGTGTGATCTTAGAAGGTAAGATATACGCAGTCCTATTCTTATAGGAGGACAGAGAGATTATTTCCTATAAATTCTCGTCTAAAGAAATAATGAAAAGAAATAGGGGCAATAATTAGTAACAATAATAAGATATTAAGATGAGTGAAGCCAAGTCAGCAAGTTGATTACAACTTCTTGGTTTCCTTCAAAAGCACCTATTTTTTAACAAGTCGATTTAGATAACATTTTTAGTTCCAGTTCTCCAAATTTTATTTCAAGATTAACCAGCTTACGAAAGTTTTAACATCAGTAATAATCTGATTAACCTTTATGCATGGACAATTCCTGCCAGTCGATCTGACTAGATAAATACTTGTTAAACTCGATCTTTACATTAAATCAAATATTCTTAGCAATTAAAAATTAATGTAAGAATATATATCACTAATTAATCATTGATCTCAATTTCGCGATGTCAACTAACTCATGTCATTCCTCCTCCTCTTAACTTTTTCATAAGTTGGTTAAGGTCTTTTTGTAAAATAACAAATTTTAAGGTCCAATACCTAATTTTGGAGCATTGTCCGGATAATTTTGGAAACACAATTACCCAGGGGATCATATTATTAGACAGCGGAGTTCATTGCTGCAAAAATAATCATGCATATGCATGTTAGGTGGATAGTTATTGTGTGATTAGAGGCGCGATCGGAATTTAAGTTTGATGGTTGAACTTTTAAGTTCTTATAATTAAATTTATTATATTTTGTAATATTATATTATATTCAAAATTAAAATATACGCCAAAATTTCAAAAAAAATTCACACACGCGTTTAGATCCATTAATTGGTACGCTCATCTTGCCAAAATTTTCCACGTGTTATAGCATTATTTGTTACCTATTTTGGTGAAGTAGCAAAAAGAACTTTATTTAGAATAATTGAAATCATTAAATGCGTAATAATATTTTCATCATTCATGTTTATCTTTCGTTCAACTTATTCTTTTCTTCCTTTATTTTTCTAATTTTTTTTCTTGAACGGAATAAGGTCAAAATTACCCATGTTGTTTGATAAATGATTTATTTATATGCTCTGTACATCTATTAGTTCAAAAAACGCTCGACGATATTTCTATTAATAAAATTTCTTCTACGTCTAATAATAGAATCGGTGGGTCTTCAATTTAATGACGTGACATTATTTTACTAAGCCGCATAGGAATCTCGGGTTGAAACCAAACCAGGGTATGATATCCGCCCTATTTATTTGACCCCCTTATTATTTTCTTTCTCTTTCTTCGTAACACATCACTCCCACCCGCCTAAACCGCAAAAAACTCCTCTTCCTAGCTTCTCTTCCTCCATCACGTGTTACCACCGGCCAATCGCTGACATTTAGAAATCTGGCATTTCCGCCTCTCTCTTTCTCTCATGTTGTTCACAACCTAACCTCTCTCTCTCTCTCTCTCTCTCTCCCTCTGTCTAGGGTGCTACTGACGATACTATTCCTCCACCACCAGCGGCAACCACCTGATCTTCTTATCGGAAATGGTAACCATCAGTGATAAGTAGTCATGAATATGACGGGAAACACCGTTGATACTTTCTTGGGTTGCTCTTGATGCTTTTGCCACCTCCATGCTATGTGATTTTATTGCAAAATAGGTGTTAAAATTCCATTGCTGCCAATGCCATAAGTCCAGCTATTTCTTAAAAGAATGACATGCCCAAAAGTTGAAGGTAATGGAGATGAAGAGGGTGGTGGAAGGGAAATGGAGGCGAGGCTAGGATACCCAAGTGGCGGACGAAGGATCGACTGATAACAGTGAGAGAAAATATGGCCAATCGGCTGAAGATGGAGGTCCAACTATTTCCCATATCATCTTTGATTCTTGGCATGTTCGTTTCCCTGAGATGATGTTTAAGACTGCTGGAGGAGGATGGTCAGGTGAATGGGAGTGGTGGCTCTGGTAACAAACACTAGGGCCGGATCCAATTAATGGGTTGAAACTGAACTCAAATTTGATTTCTGAAAAAACGTGCCACGTGGCCCAGTAGAAAATACTAATGCATTAATTTGAAGCCCACCCCACAAAAGACTTGATCTTCTCTAATAGCCAACTACGAAAAGAATTAAAAAGCTTCAAAATTCAGTTACGCATATTAATACGAAACCTTCATTTTTAATGTTTTCTCGATTTTTCTTCATTACATTTGTTTTTGCTTAATAATTCATTGTAGACCCTACATTGAGAATATTCAGTAGAAATGAAGAAATAAAGAGGACGAGGGCGAGGCTAATATGAGTACATCCAAATGTACCTTTTTGGAAGTAAAACGTGCATAGAAAAACTATTGAAGTATGCAAGAAAGATAATTTTTCTTTTAAGAAAATGGAAAATAGAACATTGAAAATTGTAAAGAAAATTAGCCATCAAGCGAGCACAATTTGAAAAAGAAAAAAAAAAGCTAAAATTGAAAGTAGGACAATCTTGATCTATTCAGTAAACTTTCTTTTTCCGATAACGATAGTATCGGAACAACATACACCTCAACTATTACCCCATTGAAAACGTGCGACCTACCACCAACACAAGTACAAGATAATGCCTAACAAATAGAAAAAAAAATCACCTCATATATCTTTACTAAGTTTTGGAGCCCGGTTCCCACTGCATGTTCATTGATCTTGTGTAGGTTATGTTTCAAAAACAAACAAACCATTCGATATCTCAACTCAATAGGAGATGATTTGTTATCTTGATTCCACCAAACTCTTCACTTCCTCTGTCCCTTGGCCCAGGGAAGCAACAACAAAATTTACCATGATCATATGATAAATAATGGGAACCAATAACCACCCTACTAAAACACAAATCAAAATTGACAGATTAGCTAATATTTTCCTTACATAACTCAAAACCAATATTTAGAAACTACATTTACATTATGATTTGGGCAACGGCCCCTTTTGCGCGACATATTTCCCATATTTCTTCAACACCGCATCTTCTGAAGAAACATCCCATAGCTGCAAATGATAAGCAAAGACAAATTCTCAGTCATTTACAGCCCAAAAACCACAGAAACTAGAGCCGCAACAAACTAATCCTTTCAAAGAGAACACAACTTACCTGCAACTTCCCTTTAGAACCACCAATAGCAAGAAAAAAGGGGCAATCATCTGAGAAGGAAACAGAGAAGACAGCTCCCTGATAACAAAAAAATGAAGTGGTCATCATGATAGTACATCAATCAAAATGTATAACCCTATAAAACCTTGTGTTCTTGAAAGGTTGAAAGAAAAATACGTATCAAATAAATATTCAACCACAAAAATTTGCAAATCACATACAGCTTTTGGATTCCTTGATGCAACACAAGAAGGTTGATTGTTGCTCAAATCCCATAGTTTAACCTGCAGCACATTAATTAAATTAATCAGTGGAATAGCTCTCATTCCCCGGAATAAATCAAAACTAGGTAATAAGCAGCGAACAGAGACAACAAATACCATCTTGTCCGTGGAACCAGTTGCAAGAAGCTGCCCAAAATACACGGGGAAAATGAGTAAGGAAAAACGAATTAAAGGGTAACGCTAAACAAAGAAAAAGGTTTCACATACATTTGGGACTAAAGGATTAAAGGACATCGAGGACACTGCTTTATCATGAGCATGGATGGTGAAACTTGGCTTTGTCGCAGAACTCGAATCCGAACTAGCAGCACGGATATCAAAACTAGTAACTGTACCATTCTCCAAGCTGACCTGAAAGTTTTACGGAACTCTACTCTCGTCAGCAATTCCTAATGTCCAATACACATCCAGATTAATATCTCCAAGCAGATTATAAAATAGATTTATTCATCCTAACAAAAAAACTTTTAGGTCTCATACAGTTATAGGGAACAGAAACTTAATTTCAATGTCATCACCCCCCCCCCCCGGGCCTTTTCCCCGATTCCTTAGTATATTTAACTAACAAACATACACAATCCCATCCTTAATTTAGTTACCATACTAATGGCCCCATGTTGAGAAAATTATTCACAATCTCCACACTAACGATTCCCATAACAGAATTAAAGGTACTAACTAATTATGTAGCATACTAAACAAACAAAGCCTTGAAAAATAGATTGGGTAAGTCATAAACACAGTGCAAGCACTGACCACAAATGAATGCTCAGAATGTGGATCCCAAGTCAAGCTTTCAACATCAGCGGAAACTGGAAACTTATATCCACTGTGAGATGGATGCCTCACATCCTTCTGCAAGACATGTTGAAAGTTGAATTAGCATTTTAAACTAACAAGCTAATCCACAGCCCTAGCTTTCCAAAACAAAAAGTGGCAAAAAGGAAGAAGGAGAAAAGCTTTATCACCAAGCAAATTGTATGATCGAATGACCCGCTCAGAAGAATCTGTGATGCAAATGGATTCCATGCAACTGCTTGAACCTGACAAAGCGGAGCAAGATGATGAATCTGCTTCTTTCATAATTTTGTAAGCAAGCTGCTGATTAATGTTCTATAAATTATTCAATTTTGATCAGATAGGATTTCAAAGAATAGTAAATGCATATTGTTTACTTTAATATGCAGAAGAGGTCTCCTACATAACAAAAGACTATAAGTGTATCGGGGGGTTTTCGGTCCTTGATACAAAACAATATGATGTTTAAACAGCATGCTACAAAATTTCGGATTCTACCTTGTCAGTATGGTCATTCATAGTGACAGTACAGCTGCTGGTATTCACATCCCAAACCTTGACTGATTGATCAGCACTAGCACTGGCAAGCATATTCCTGCGCAGAATGTTGGACAAGACAACATATGAACTTTGACTATACCTCTCTTAACACAAACATACACTGATCAACCAGAAATCCATACCTATATTCCTTGTTCCAAGCGAGACCAAGTACTGAATCGGAGTGGCTATCCTTTTTGTATTTGATGGTTTTCTAAAAGTAAGAAAAAAGAAGTTTTTTTTTTAGAATTAGGTAACTGGGGCATAAGAAGTAATTTTTGGGTTCACACAATTATCAAATCGTAAAGACCATCCACCATGCAAACTATCATTCCTTTTCTTTCATTTTCTAAAGAATTTGAACACTGGTATTTGGTATGTGTTAAACAACTCTCACAAAATTGACCAGATTTGCTGCCATGACAGAAAAACAACAAAATGGTTATTTAAAGGTAATTTCTCTTTTTTCTTTTCATGGGTGAAGAGGTGGTTCTCTTCAAACCATATCATTGGTTAATTTAATTTTAATATAGAAACTAATAATGCCAATAATCGACTCCTCGGCACATATACGCTTGCCCTGCATCGCATGCATAGTGTAGAGTAGAGGCACAGAGAGTGAGTTAACCAAGAACATGTCAGTTGAACTGAGTCCAAGCCCTTCAAGACATCCAATAACAGAAATCGACATCTAATACACTGCAGTTCCAACTAGCTGCTTGAATACTCAGACAAGCCTCTTATACATTAGAGCCTAACAATATCAAGAACATCACCACCTCAAGTTGCTCACGTGGCCATCAATTAGAGCCTCTTAGACTACTAATATGGATAGTTCCTACCTCATAATATCAAGCATGAAAATACAGTACTATTGTGAAGATCGGGCATGCCCAACAATCCATGCATTAATGAGTTACACAGCAGCATGGAGACACCAATCGTTGAATTATACGCAATCAACTCTTTAACAGTTTAGTAGGGTATCCCGCAAGAAAAAAAGTCGACATTGGTGTTGAGGTATACACAACCCTTGTTTCCTTTGGACAGGAGAGAAGGAAATTTATTAACAGCGTCATATATAAGTGGAAGATGACAGCCCTACATGCATGAAGTAAGAAGGAAATTGGGACTACTAGAGATAAAAGTCTAACAATGACCATCAGTGATCAGAGGCGGATCTAGGATTTTTATAACATGGGTGCACCACTAAAGAAATGAGAAAAAAAAAGTATTAAGTGGGAATTGATCCCTACTCCTCTAGGTAATTAACGCAGTATTCAACCAAGTGCACCATATAGTCTTTTTGGAGCATGGGTGCCAGCAGATAATATTAGACCAATTTTAAAAAATATGTACATAAATTACATAATTTGACCTAGAGACCATGGGTTCACGTGCCCCGTATATGTCCCTATAAATCCACCCGTCAGTGATGGCCAAGTGTTGAAATTAACCTACTACGTTATTCAACAGAGAAGCCAGGAAACTAGTCCACATGTTTTCTACCTTTAACATATCAAACAAATTTCAGCTGAAAAAGCTGACTTAGCATACAAGACCATTCCAATTGAAAACTGGATTAAAGATTACCTTCTTCCCCTTTTTCTTTATGTCAGCTATTCCACCTAATACAGCAGCTGGTTGCACCTCATCCAACTACAAAGAATGAAGATAGTGTGATACGATCAGTAGTGAGTCAGGAGTTCATCAAGATCAGTGTGCAGTCACTTACTATGTCTAGGTCCCAAATTTCAATTGCTAGTTCCATTGAGCCCACAGCTATGAAGTTCCCTATCAACATATAACTCATTTATTAACATGAGCAATGGAAGAACACCATCAAATATACAAAGATCAACTATTATAAATCTAAGATCAAACTGCATCAAATAGATTCATTGTGCCTAATTTCGGTGGTAAAATGGGTAAAAGAAAAGAAAAAATACTGAGGAGAAAGGAGTGAAACAATGGAAGAGCATATAGCCCGATCGCAAATTAATGTTTGCGGATGGTTCTGAAAGGTGCCTTCTAAACAAGTGTGTTGTGCTGGTGGCTGCCATTTTACCAAACGCTACAGGCCAAGAGAAAGGTCAGGGTGAGAGAAATGCAACTTAAATAGACTTTATCATAGCATTTTTATTAAAAGGTCATCTTATAAAAAATCAGTACTCCGATATCATAGTGAGCAGCATAATTTCTTTAGCCTCTGAAATTATTGAAATCTACCAAGGTAAAGAAGCACAGGGAAGTGCCGATGCCAAGGGCTTTAGAGCAAAATCAACTAAAGAGTGGGATTTTAGGGAAGAACAAGTGCTAATGAACAATTTCCAAAAAAATGATGTCAATGATTAAAGCATGTCCAAACAATTTTTTTTTTTTCGAGAATGAGCATCAATTATTATCTGGACAAAAGAAATGAAAAACATATAAGTGAAATATAAAAAGTAAAAATGATGTCAAAGAATTGCTTCTGAAAGTTATATATGCTCAACTACCACTAAGAGAAAAAACTTCAGTAGCAAGCTCAACTTCAAGCAGAACCTTACCTTTCCCCTCGTCACTTTTAATAGGGCAATCGAGCCATGCTGTGCAGAGAGGAAACGCAGGAATAATAATCTCATGATGAACATACATGTTTACAGTACCATCTGATAAAACTTCCAAAATCCAAATCTGCTGGCACGGATGAATGTTACAAAATTAAAGGTGGCCAAATGAAATTACCAGGGGCATACAGATGAAAGTATAATTAAGTCTGAAGTAAGTTTTACTTGCCTCAAGATGACTGACATCATCATCATTGCTTGCACAAACTATAATAGAATCATCAGGCTTTATTGTCATGTCCTCATCCTCCTCTGAGTCACTGTCCTGAGAGAAGAATTTCATCCGTAAGTAAAATGGAAAAATACTTAAAAGGAGCCAACGCGAGGGAAAACAAATGGTCATCCTGCAACCTTATCTTTGAGATATGGGTCCATGTCATTACTTGGGTAGTACAAGTCTTTGAGTCCCGAACCGAAAAGCTCAATGCCTGACAATGCCAAACACATGCAATGAGAGAGAGAGAGAGATGCAAACTAAATCAAAATCCATTTAAAATTTGAAAATTAGGAATAAAAGTAGGAACAGCTTTCCAAGTAAAAACTGATATGTCATAGTGGAGATTAAGCTAGTCCCTGGGTGACAGTAGAGGTGGATTTAGGATTTAGGATTTAGTTTCATGGGTTCAACATTTAAGTTTTTTAGCAATATTAATGAACTTTATATAAATTTATGCTCTGCGTCGAAAATACTGGGTTCAGATGAACACGGTACCCGAGTGCTTCATCAGCTACGTTAGATATAATAATGAAGGAAAAAAAACAGTATTCAACCCAAATGAACATATCAGCTAACAGGGTTATTGAGTTACCATCCTCCTCATCATCGTAGTTTTCCATGTTCAATTCCTTTAAACCATTTGTTATGTTATCGGTTCCTAGAGGAACATCTTTAGTAGCTTTTCCAAGTGCATTAGCAGCTGCTAATGCAACAGCAACTTCATCATCCTCGTTTTCCTTGGATTCATCAACATTCATATCTTCTTCAGCTTCCTCATTATCACTAACTTCACTGCAAGGAAAATAAAGCAACAAACTTTCAAGAGTAAGGCAAAGCAACGATTACACAAAAGGAAGTATCAAGTTCAGTTCCAATACAATACAATAACTAGTAATTACGCCTCAGTCCCAAACAAAGTTGGGGTCGACAATATGAATCCTTACTTCTTTCTTTAAGCTCAACTCAAATAAAATAATAGTAATAATATTAAAAGTTCTCTAACAAATTTAAAGCTTTTTCTTCCATTGTGCAATCTCTTTAGCTAAGTCTTCATTGATTCCAACGACTTGACGTTCTTTCGAGACAACTTCTTTCCATGTGATTTTTAGGTCTACCTCAGTTCAATTTCTAACACCTTCACTGACCATAGTTTCGGACCTATGGACCAGTACATCTTTAGGGGCGACGCAAGACATGATAACAGTATCAAGTTCAGTTCTAATTACCAAATATTCAAGGTCTTAAATAGGTCAATATCATTTACTTTTAGGCATACCAAAAAAAAAACAATAATACCTCTTATCAAGGAGGCCACACTTCAAAAGCTCCTCAATTTCTTCCTTTGATGGAGGCTCAGCCGCAGTTGGAACTGTCTTTGCAACCCCTTTGGGAACCCACGAAATAGCTGCTATCATTTTTTTACACTGCTTAACCAACGCTCTGCAGTGTAATTTTAATATATATCTTCTCCCTTTGATCAAAAAAGGAGAAAAAGGCGGCTCTTACGCAGGCGAAACCCTTGCCTTCCCCAAAAATATATAATTTATAATTATATATTAGTTTTATTAAAAAATTGGTAGAGATAGGTTTGAATGAGTTACTCACTCCCGTCCATTTTATTTGTTTGTTTTTTTCCACACATATTAAGAAATTCATCTTTTAACATTAATTAGCAAAGAAATTGATTGTATTGATATTTACTATCCCTTCACATTTCTTTTTTATTTTTTTTATATTTGACATAATGTTATTTTGGGATTTGATGATTAGCAACTCCCAGAACCAAAGCAACCGGCATAACTCATTGAAAATTTTGTGAGCATCAAGTCTATTTCAAATTTCAGCCAGAAATCTCAATTTGTCATGGAATTTCAATTTTAAAACGTCAACGAACTATTGAATGGAACCAAAAAAATTCAACATTTCCTCTCCAGTTTTATTTTACAAAAATAATTAACATGTGTTGTAGGAGATGAAATGGTCATTAGATTTTATAACAAGTAGTACGTGGACTACTAGAGAAGTGAAACGCCAATATGAGATGGATGAATCCAATTGCATTGAAAGATAAATATAACACATACTCCAACATTATTACTTCAATGACAATTTTAAAAAAATAAATAATTACTCTTGAAATCTGGAAAACTCAAATATTTTGGACCACAAAAAAGGGCCAAAAATCAGATAAAGTGGTAGCAAGGAGTAATATGATAAATACTTTCTCTCATTAAATTAAACAATATATTTACCTCTTTATCAATTTTACTTTCTTCTATGTATAATTTTTTTTCATGTTTCTCGCTATTTTACTTTCTAATTTTAACTCAGATTCTCTAAATTAACTATTCCTTTTGGCACATTCTCACGTCAATAAGCAAGTTTTTTTGTGTCTCTTTTTTTAACTAAGAAATTTTTTAGGCAAGTGTCCCATATTTAAAAAAACCTCGATGAGTAATGCGCTCACCCCTTTATCATCTTCACTTAATAGCATATATTTGTATACAGAAGAATTTAATATCATAATATGTGCCTATCTGACACATCATGCATATGTGTTGCGCTCACACATTAGGCCTTTTTAGAGTCTTACTATTCTATGAATTTTATGAAAAAAGTTCAAAGGTCTTTTGATATATTTTAATTTTAGCCACCAATTTCATTGGGACCATTGTCGCACGAACATGTTATTCAACCAACTTCAATCGCATTTGTTAACTGAATGGCACATCATACTCACCTATTTCTTGGCACTCTTTCCTATCCCAACAAAGGTTCAAAAGCAATTGGACAGGAAAAAAAGAAATTTTCTAAGGGAAGGGAATAGCATCAGTCACAAGATTCACCTGGTGAAATGATCCAAAGTCACACTTCCGAAAGCACTTGGAGGACTTGGAGTTAAGGACCTAGCCATACATAACAAAAGTATGTTAATGAAATGACCCTGGAGGAGACGATGCTGGCTTATGGAATGAGGTTATCATAGCAAAATATGATAGACTCAACCATTGGTGTACCAATAGAATTAGAATTCCCTATGGCACAAGATTATGGAAGAGAATACACAATTTATGGGGAGCTTTCTCTAATAACATTCACTTTCAGATTGACGACGGGGCCACTACAGAATTCTGGACTGAAAAATGGATAGGGATCAACATTAAAGGAAGCTTCTCCAAATCTCTTCCTTATTGCATGAAATCCAGAATCCTTTGTTGCTCATAACAGAGAAGGCAACATATGGAGCCCAATCCTTTGAAGGAACCCGCACGATTGGGAGGTGAAGGATTATATAGACTTGCTAAAGTTATTAGAGAGATACATTACAAACACTCAGCTAAATGACAAATTGAAATTGGGAAACTCAAAGGCTGGAACTTACTTTGTCAAGGCAGGGTATGCTAAAATGTGCTCCAACAATATGATGATTGATCTATGGCCTTCGAAACTAGTATGGAAGACAAAGTTACCACTTAAAGTATGCTCCTTGAGCTGGTTGGCCTTAAATGATGCATGTCTCACCCAAAACAACCTCACCAGAAGGAACTTTCAACTGGATAACAATTGTTACATGTGCCAAGTGAACTCAGAATATGTTATCCATTTTTTCCTCCATTGTTCAATATCCACAGATATATGGAACATGTTTCTCCGTATTTTTTTCTACACTGGACTATGCCATTCTCTGCCGGAGATGCATATGTGAGTTGGAGCTCAAGGGAAGTTGACAGAACCATCAAGAAAGTCTGGAATTGGTACCTGCAAGCATTTTTTGGTGTATTTGGGTCGAAAGGAATAGCAGATGTTTTGATGGATTATCAACTTCAATAGGTTGCTTAAAGGCTAGATGTTTGGTTAATTTGTTTCACTGGGATAACCTTACCAATGTAAATAACTCTGATGTTTTCTTGGACTTTGTCAGCTCTCTAGTTTTGTAGCACTTAATTGTAAATGAGTTGTCAAACTCACTTCTTTTGTAACTTTTGCATCTTTTTGATACCTTTTATGATACATTCTGCTTACTTCATCAAATTACCGGTCTTTAGTGTTCTTGTCATTGTTGTATTATCTGTCGTGCCCCCTTTTTCTCGCAAAATCGGGTTTCGACATTTTTGGGACGACTCCTTTTCCGGGATGGGTTTGGAATTGGAAGAGTAGCCACCTAACATATTAAGGTGTGGTAGGGCACCTAGAGCAATTAACTCATATAACCAGCTTACATCACCAGAGATCGGGTAAGGGCTCAAATTACCTTGAGGGGAAGGTGTTAGGAACCCCTCGAGGTCTACAACAGTGGATCCCGGCCGAACTTAAATTAAGCGAATTAGTCCCAAAAAAAGGGAAGAAAATAATTTGAACAAATACAATATTCAATCTATTTTTAAGCAGGAGTATATAAAGGAGGAGGGGGGAGTCCTAAGTTTTTTTAGACTATAGGATCACCTCGTGCAATACTTTGTAACTCCCTCAAGTCGGGGCGTTACTCATAGTACTTGGCACACGGACTATCATATCCTTACTACACGATTACTATCTTTAAGTTGTTACTTAAGCGTTCTAGTGGATTCTAGCTCGTCCCCTATGCGTGCACTACTCGTCCCTTATCTATGGACCTGGAGGTATTATGACCTCTATTTGGGATGGTTCTAGACCAACCTATATTACTTTAAAATGTGAAATCTAGGCGACAAACAAAAACAAATAGGACTTTCAGATAAGGAACAAGTATGGGCTCACATTGACCTCCGCACATAGACAACAAAAGCACACAAAATGTATTAACTTTGGAATCCTATAGGCAGGATATCTATGTGGTAAAACATAATGCCGAGATAGTTTTATTAAGGCGAGCATTACGACCTATTTGTTTGCCTACTGGTTTTATTCAGCATGAATCTGGGCACTTCATGCAGTAAAATGTCATAATTATAACCCCAGGATCATTATTAAGTCCTACAAATATATTGCCTAAGTAATTGACAGTAGCGAGTGAATTCAGAATCGACCAAAGGGATCTTATGGGCGTGATATCTATGAACTTATTAATTACATACCTATAGGCATGATTTCTAAATGTAGCACGAATTTTAATCTATAGAGATAGGTTTTATTCCTTTTTCAATCCTATAGGCATGCTTTTTAAATGTTGAATTGATTTAAACCTTATAGGCATGATTTCTAAATGTTGAATTGACTTAAACCTTATAGGCATGATTTCTAAATGATGAATCGACTTAAACCTTATGATTTCTAAATGTTGAATTGACTTAAACCTTATAGGCAGGAACTCTAAGTTTAAAACTGTTTTTTTAGTCATATAGGCATAATATCTATTAACCGTATATGGGAAAAATTTAAATAGATTTCTAGGAAAGATAATTATCTCAAACAACAAAGTCCTATAGGCATGATTGCTAATGCACATTCGTTGAAAACATGTATAGACCCTATGAACAAGATTTCTAATGTACAGAATTAAACGAAAGTCCTATAAGCAGGATCTCCAGTATGCAAAAATGTAGGAACCCATAATCAAAATGATCATGAAAGTCCTATAGGCAGGATTTATAAACACATCATAATACTCACATAGTTTAATCAGCGTAATTAAATCCTATAGGCAGGATTTCCACCAAGTTTTAACAAAAGATGTAAGTAACCCCCCCCCCCCCCCCCCCACAGCTTCACTAAATTTCTCATATATGTTATTACAGAGTTATTATAGCCCAGAATATCGAATTAATTACAATAATGGTAATAGTTACACTATAGGGAGCCTTCATAGGCCCAAATAAACCTGGGAACCATACCTTCCACCATAACAATAACACAGTGATTCCTCCACAGTCCGTTGAAAACAGGTTTCTAGTGTGTTAAAGTTCCCAAGGGCCTCAGGGGACCTAGGTCAATACTCACACCAGAACCACACATTCAGAAAACAATTCATAAGAGATTGGAAAAACCAGCCCCCAGTGTGGAGTCTCATGTGGACCCTAAGCAGTGCTCACACTGGGTGGTTGAGAACGTAAGGAACTAGGAGTGAGGTCTTAAAATCAGTACATGAAAGGGAGAAGGGGCAGGTTTTAAAACAGTTGGATTTCGGAAGAAACGTGATTCAGAACATAGAGTTGCAAGTAGAACTGCACCAAGAAAAAATAAACATAATCCATGCTCAAACACCTAACTCAAATAAATTGAAGTCTAGTTAAGTTAAATATTTAATCTAGTACTTAGGACAATCATCACATAAACAGTTAGGAAAAATAATTGAGTCGACCAGATACATGAAATAAATAGATAGGGCAGAGGAGTTAAGCAACAACTAAGTGATTACACGTTTATAGTGTCCTCAGGAATGCAAAGTTTAGAACAGGTGTAGAATTAACAAGCAATGCATGAAACAAATTGAATCTTAGATTAACCTATGAGAGGATTCATATTATTCAAAACAACTTAATCCTAAATTAATAGTGTTACTAAATGGGATCATAGAATCATGTAAATGATAGAATCATACTGGGAATTAAAGTATGTTAGTCGAGCAAAGCATAAAGAATGAAATTACAAAAGGTTTAGGCATACCATTTAATTGAGAAAGCAAGTAAATATACCACAACAGTTAAACTCCAGAACCACTTGGCCTTGGCTTTCAACCGGCCAAAACCAGAGACACTTAGCACAGAAATCAGAATAAGAGAGCCTAAGTTTTTTGTGAGAATCTAAGAGTTCGAGTCTTTCTAAGAGGGAAGGGAGAAGGGGTTTAAATAGCACGGAATTAAGCAGACAAATAAGGGAACCAATCAAGTACACACAACTAAGGAATGAAAACAAGTCGGGGTTCAATCAATTAACAGTCATAACATCGTGTAATCAGGAGAGTACCACTCAAAATAAGGAAAGTATCGATTACCAGGCAGTCTCAAAGCAAATAAGGTAAGGAAATAATGGAATCATGGTAGGTTGAATGTAAATAAGGAAAACATCAACATAATACGAGAAAGGTAAGAGTAAATGGAAATCAGTAGAAGATTTCAAACCCTAGAATCGGCAGTAAAAATAAGGTACATAATGTAGTCAAGAGGATGTTCAAAAGGAGAACCATAAAATCAGCACAAATATCACATAATGAACCTAGACAAGAGTCTTATTTAAAAAACAGAATCGACCTATATTTGATTCAACTAAGATATGAAAAACCCTAATTTTAAGTAAACACAAATTGATATAGCAATAAAGGCGAAGAATCGTTTGTTTTAATAAGAAGAACATAGACAAAGAGTTATTAAAGAAAACATAAGATCCGAACCAAATCTGGTTCGATTAAAGAAGGTTAAAACGTTAGTTTTAGGTAAGCCACATAAAATCGGCAGAAAATAAAGACAATCAACTACATATTGCATGTGATGAACATAGACCAGAAATTATTCAAGAGAAACACATAATCGAACCAGATCTGGTTCAAATGTAAAAGGGTCTGAAACCCTAATTTAGGGTAAGTAAAAGAAATCGACAAAAATAGGCAGATTCATGCATAATAGGACGAATATAGACGGGATAGTACTTAAAATTAAGGCTTGAACCAGTTTTGGTTCGAACCAAAAGGGGATCTGAAAACCCTAACCTTAGGGTTAAGTACGAATCAGTGAGATACGAAAATTAATCGTACTTACAAAGAGCAAGTGATGAACACAGATGAAATAAGCAGCAAGTTAAGGTTTTGAACCAATTTTGGTTCAATTCTGCTTGCCATATTAGGCAAATAATCATGTAACACCATCAACGGGTAGCCAGTAAGGATGAGGGGCCAATATGGTAAGGAGATGAGGAGGGAATCTCATTAGAGGCGGGATTAGGGGAGTGATTTTGGGTGAAGACGACTTAGGGTTTTGAGATGAGAAGAGAGAACACAGAGGCAGCGAGTTTGGATGAATGAAAGGGGTTAAGGGTGTTTGGTATAATTAAAAGGGGTCGGGGGTTTGCAAGGTGACTGACAGAAAACAAGTAGTTTTTAGGAGGAAAATGGAATCTATCATGAAGAATCTGGGATGAAGACATAGACCCACAGTGTGAAAGAGGTAAGAGAGTGCCATTTGCAATGTTAACAGAATCTTTGATAGGTAAAGGAGGCAGACAAAAAAGCTAAACATCTTTTTT
>ML320190.1:0-20927 GCA_005239505.1 Nicotiana paniculata
AACACGTGATGTTCAAAATATATTTTCCCAAGTACTGCTCTTTCAAATATCATCAAAACACATATTGTTCAAAATATACTTTCCCAAGTACTGCTCTTTCAAATACCATCATTCTGCAAGACAAATGTTTTTCAAATATACTTTCGAAAAGAAGTCCTTTACACATAACTTTTCCTGGAGATAATTGCTTTTCAGCTACACTTTTCAATACATACATATATATATATATATATATATATATATATATATATATATATATATATATATATATATATATATATATATATATATATATATATATATATATATATATATATATATATACCTTTCGATTCAAATCTCCTCAATCATAACTACCGGAACTCAGTCCGACACTCAAAATTTGACATGCAATGCAGTACAGGGGGAAAGCTCCCGGATCTCTGTTTGTAGCCCCAATTTAAATATGCGGTGAAGTACAGGGGGAAAGCTCCCGGATCTCTGTCTGTAGTCCCAACTTAAATATGCGATGCAATACAGGGGGAAAGCTCCCGGATCTCTGTCCGTAGTCCCAATTTAAATATGTGATGCAGTACAAGGGGAAAGCTCCCGGATCTCTGTCCGTAGTCCCAACTTAAATATGCAATGTAGCCACTGAGGAAATCAATACAAAGACTTAAGTCACAAAAATGTAACAACTCGCTCATAAGAAGTAGCCACTGAGAGGAATTCCAAACACAGAGAGAGAACAACATAATGAGGGGAAAACAAGACAAACATAGCAACGATTCTATACATTCGAGTTTGCAACCAATAAACCAAATCATCCTGGCAAGGGAAATCAGCTATAACCAATCTCACTTAGACAATTAGCTTCACCGAATAAACTCAGTTAGAACAATGCTCAGTAATTAGGCAGCATATGAAGGAAGACATAGCATAACGGTAGGAAAAATAAAGTTTTCATTTAAGTCAATTAAGATCATATAAGAAATAAGGAATGCTAGGCAACTACTTCTAACTTGAACATGAGGAGATGAGATTAGGAATCAGGAATTTAGATATAACAAGTTCAATTCATATACGGGGAACATAAGACCCAAAACTCCCTAACGGGCAATCTATTTGCAAATAAGTTTGAGTACACACTTGTCACCTCACGTACGCGGACTACAATCAACATAGAAGACTCAATCCTAAGGGGTAGTTCCCCCACACAAGATTAGGAAAGATACTTACCTCGACGGAGACTACCCGGTACTCTAAAATGGACTTCTGAGGTGAAAAGACCTCCGGACGGCTCAAAATTACTCTAAAACAACTTCAAAATACACATAAAACTTGTAAGGGACTATTCCGGATAATAAAGTTTCAATCTTTACAAGAATATAAAAATCGACCCAAAAGTCGACCCCCTGGCCCGCACCTCGGAACCCTACAAACTTTATAAACTCCGAACACCCATTCAATTACGAGTCCAACCATACTAATTTCATCAAATTCCGATAACATTAGGTCATTCAAATCATGAATTTTCATTTTTGAAGTTTTCTTTCAAAACACACAATCCCCTCAAACCAAAACACAAATTAAATGATAAAAACAAGAACTAATTCATGAAATATAATTAATTATAGTGGAAGAACACTTACCCATTTGATTTGTGTGAAAAATCCCCCAAAAGAATCGCCAAAATCCGAGCTCTAGAAGTCAAAATATGTTAAAAATGGCTTAACCCTCGTTATATAACTTCTGCCCAGGTCTTTACCCATCGCGGAAAATGCTTCGCGGTCACGATGTACAAATATTTCCAGCCTAAAATTTTCTCTTCGCGATCGCAAAGAACAAATGCCCAGCTCTTCCGGACAGTCTCTAGTATAATGGACATAACTCTTTGTACAAAACCCCAAATTGCAAATGTTTTGACTTTTTGGAAACTAGGCACCAAGGAATACAACTTTAATTCTTTTCTCATCTCCCAATTCCTTATATTTTGAGATATAAGTTGCTAAAGTGAGTCCTATGCAACACAATACAATTTCCAAACACTTCCCGGACATGCTGTAGTGTATCGATCATAACTCTTGGTACACAACTCCAAATACCAAATGGTTTGACTTTTCGAAAAGTAGACTCACTACAACTTTTATTTTTGGATCATCTCCAAATTCCTTATAGCTTTCAAGATACAAGCTTCCAAAGTCAAGTCAGTGCAGCAAAACATTTCTTCTACGCGATCGTTGAAGGCCTTCCGCGATCGCGCTTCACTGGCCCATTTCTCTCATTTTGTTCATCGCGATCGTGTAGTACACTGTTGTAGCAATAAACCAGCAGCTATAATTGGCCTAGAAATGGTCCGAAACCACCTCGAAACTCACCCGAGCCCCGAGGGACCCCGTCCGAACGTGCCAACAAGTCTCAAAACATAACACGGACTTAGTCAAGGCCTCAAATCACATCAAACAACGCTAAAACACGAATCGCACTCCTATTCAAGCTTTATGAACTTTAGGACTTTAAACTTCTATATTCGATGCCGAAACCTATCAAATCACGTCCGATTGACCTCAAATTTTGCACACAAGTCACATTCAACATTATGGACCTGCTCCAACTTTCGAAATCACATTCGGACCCCGATATCAAAATTTCCACTTCCAGTCGGATTCCTCAAAAACCTTCAAATTTCTATCTTTAGCCAAATGACTTCAAAATAACCTACAGACATCCGAATTCACTTCTGATCATGCTCTCAACTCCAGAATTACCATACGGAGCTATTCCCAGGCTCGGAATCCCAAACGGACATCTATATCACTGAAATGCCTTTCAACCCAGATTTATGAAATTCTTCTAAAATGCTATCTTCCATAATATACGCTGAAACACTCTCGGGTTATCCAAATCCCGGTCCGAACATACGCTCAAGTCCGAAATCATCATACGAACCTGTTGGAACCTTCAATTCCTGATTTGGAGGTCGTTTACCCAAAATTTCAATCTTAGTTGATTCTTCCAACTTAAGGCTTCCGAAATGAGAATTTTCTTTCCAAATCGACTCCGGATTATCCGGTAACTGAATCTAACCACCAACGCAGGTCGATATATACAATGTGAAGTTTTTCATGACCTTATGCCACCGAACAGAGCAAAAATCCTCAAAACGACCGGTCGGGTCATTACATTCTCCCCCTCTTAAACAAACGTTCGTCCTCGAACGTGCCAAGATTCACTTTGAACTCATCCAATCACTGATTGCACACCTCCAACACACACCCGCAGGCGATCCCAAATCCCTCCAACTTACATAAGTCTGATGAAACAATCGCAACCGCAACATAGCCTTCACATCACCACAGATAAGCCTCATACCTCTACTTGTCACCCTCTACTCATTTACAAAAGACCTGATTCTAAATTCATATCCGGCATTAGCCTCAATCAGCTGCATCAACTCATGACTACACCCACAAGGAACGACCACCCAACATAATACATCACACATAGGCTCATATAACACTTTTGATCACAATAGCTGCCCGAAATCAACTCGACATTAGCAATTAGCCCCACGTGTGAAAGAACTCTGTTTCTAAACCGCATAACACTGATAATGATGCAATGAACACGAAGACTTCATTATTAAACACCCGAGTCACCAGCCACCATTGACACCACCGGGCACACATCCCGCAAACTGGACTGAAGAAGCACATAACGAAATGGCTGAGTAGGAAAGATATAAGCATATATAAAGGTACTATCAAACAAGCCCATAGGCACAACTCTCTATCGATACCGACTTACCAAAATCAATATAACAAGAGAGAAGCAAGGCATATGAACAAATCACAAGGATGCCATCCTAATAAAAATCCCACCGCGGTGCTCAGCCCGGTCCAAACATATCAAATCACAAGGAATCATGAGGGTCTCACCCTCAACTCTAAGGCACATGTCGAATATAGATCATACCAATAGAAATCTCCCGCTAATTCATCCCGGCTAACAAAATCATAGCGCTCACATACTCACATCTCAATGGAGTATCAAATCACAGCTCGAAAACAAAATACTCAGGAGAATCACATAAAGCTTACCACGAAGGACGACATGGACTCACTTCCAGTTTCACCACTAGCAAGGATGAATAAAACAATGATAGACGCGACTACTACTCATAGACTCTCCCAACAGGAGAAAGCACAAAAATAGAATGCAATACATGAAACTCACTCATAAATGAGACAACAAATAATGGGAACTCGTCCTGATCAGCATGACTATAGTGAAATACAATGGTACCCCACTTTAGCACATCAATACATACCTAGATGATGATATCTGACATGACGGCCTTTAGCCTACTATATACAACACATCAACGGGTCGGGTCTCCCCCTCTTAGACACCTTCTATCCACCTGAAAACCCTGCTATAACTCTCCCACCTGAATCCTGGAACAATTTCTTACCATGTGGCTAACATCTCCATACTAAAAACAATCTCTCTGTCAATGTGGTTGTGGAAGACATACGATACGGATCCTCGAAGACCCATGAGTATCTGAAACGCTCCCATGCGAAGCTGGTAATGCAACTTAACTAGTTGACCCAAGATTCTCTATCGTGCCTGAGTCCCTCAATGAATCTACGGACTCGCCCTCTAACTGAAGCAACCAAGTGAGGTGTACATCTGGCCAACTCACTGAATCTGACGACGTACTCCAATGGTGACATAGCGCCCTGACGCATCTGCTCAAACTCCGTGCGTTGTACATCCCGGAGGAACTGAGGTGAGACCTCCATAAAAACATCTCTGAAAACTGAATCCATGCTAGGAAGGCTAACTCGGCCAGGCTACCCCAACTCATATGCCGCCACCACTGATCAATCCACTACTATGGACTTGAGACGTGACAAAAGCAATCTCGCTCATCTCCACAATACCCGAAGTACGAAGAATATGGCGACACTCCTCCAGAAAACCCTGGGCATCACTTGCCGCTGATCCACTAAAAGATAGAAGGGTGGTACTTCCAGTACCTCTAAATCCCAAGGTGCTCTACCTCTGATGTTGCTGTCCAACCACGGGCTGAACTGAAACCACATGTCGTACTGCCATGACAACTGGAACTTGACCAATATGATCTCACTGCTCTAGAGTGTAGACGGTGGGAATCTGAACTCCTCCCCTGATCCGTGAAGCAAATGGTGCACTAGAATCAACTCGGCCTGAGCTGATGTACTAATTGTACTCAAACTGCGCTCCGGTCTTCTGAAGTCCGGGGTAACAACAGGCACCCCCAGTACCTTCCCCCTAACTAGGACTACTGGCGACTCCTCAACGGCTGCTCTGGTAGGCATATTAACTGCGGCACATGCTCCTCATTGGCCTCTATCTCTGACCCTTGTGACATTTGCTTCGGGGTAACATCATCCGCAACCGCCTCTCGTGTCCTCACCATCGGTGAGAGAATGGAACGATAATTTCAAACTTTAAGATCAATGAACTCGCACGATAGGAATGAAGGAAGTGAAATTGTCCTGATAGTTCTGTAGCCTCTCGAAGATAAGTACAGACGTCTCCGTACGGATCCGCAAGACTCTACCAAACCCGCTTATGACTCGTAGCACCTATGGACCTAGAGCTCTGATACCAACTTGTCACGACCCGAATTTTCCTCCGTGGGGTATCGTGATGGCACCTAGTCTTAGGGACTAGGTAATCCTAACAGTTACTGAATAACAACAATAATAAAAAAAGGCTAGCAATCTCGATATAAAATCTCAACAGAATGTACAAACTTTTCCAAAACTGGTGGTACAAGTCATAAGCTCTACGAAATCTTTCTATCAAATCTAAGTACAACTGTCTAGGAATAAGTAAGTACAGTTGAATAGAAATAAAACAGGAAGGTGACTCCGAAGCCTGCGAACGCTATAGCAGGTTACCTTGAGTCTCCTCAACAACGATCTGCGCAGCTACCAACAACCATAAACTGAAGTTGCACACAAAAATGTGAAGAAGTGTAGTATGAGCTCACCACAGCGGTGCCCAGTAAGTATCAAGACTAACCTCGGTGAAGTAGTGACGAGTACTAGTCAGGACACCACCAGTCTAATAAGTAAAAAAGGCATAGATGTATAAACGACAGAAACGAAATATTTATCTAACGGTTTCTCAAAGTAATTAACGATACTATCGAATAGTACGGAAGAAAATTCAATAATCACGATCAACGGACAACATAATAGAAATACACAAAGAGAATGGAAAGAATGCAAGCCAAATGGCGGGAAATTCAACCCAATAAAAATACTGGCAACTCAACACTGCATCAATTTATTCACGTCAGGCCTTAGCCAATAACTCAATAAAACAGGTCAAACCTTCGAGTGAAAACCTTTAAATCGTGAGTCATTCTGAAAACTTTAAATATATAATCATTTGGGAATAGAGAAATTTCTTCTTTGAAACATACTTTCTCTGAATGTATATTTATATATTTTTATAAAGATAAATCTTTATAACATAGTCTCTTCAAATACAGGGTGTTCAAATACACTTTCCCAANAACCGCAACTCAGTCCGCCACTCAGAATTTGTCATGCAATGCAGTACAAGGGTAAAGCTCCCGGATCTCTGTCTGTAGTCGCAATTTAAATATACGATGGGGGAAAGCTCCCGGATCTCTGTCCGTAGTCCCAATTTAAATATGCGATCAGTACAGAGGGAAAGCTCCCGGATCTCTATCCATAGTCCCAATTTAAATATGTGATGCAGTACAGGGGGAAAGCTCTCGGATCTCTGTCCGTAGTCCCAATTTAAATATGCAATGCAGCCACTGAGGAAAACAACCAGAATGCGACAGAGACAACATATGTTTCCACAACCGGCGCGAAAGCAAACAAGGCCGAATACAAAGTGCGATGAGCAAATCAATACAAAGACTAAAGTCACAAAAATGGTAACAACTCGCTCATAAGAAGTAGCCACTGAGAGGAATGGAAAACACAGAGAGAGAACAACATAACGAGGGGAAAACAAGACAAATATAGCAACGATTCTATACATTCAAGTTTGCAACCAAGAAACCAAATCATCCCGGCAAGGGAAATCAGCTATAACCAATCTCACTTAGACAATTAGCTTCAGCGAATAAACTCAGTTTGAACAGTGCTCAGTAATTAGGCAGCATATGAAGGAAGACATAGCATAACGGTAGGGAAAACAAAGTCTTCATTTAAGTTAATTAAGATCATATAAGAAATAAGGAATGCTAGGCAACTACTTCTAACTTGCACAAAAGGAGATGAGATTAGGAATCAGGAATTTAGATATAACAAATTCAATTCATATACGGGGAACATAAGACCCAAAACTCCATAACGGGCAATCTATTTGCAAATAAGTTTGAGTACACACTTGTCACCTCGCGTACGCGGACTACAATCAACATAGAAGACTCAATCCTAAGGGGTAGTTCCCCCACACAAGATTAGGCAAGATACTTACCTCGACGGCGACTACCCGGTACTCTAAAATGAACTTCTGAGGTGAAAAGACCTCCGGACGGCTCAAAATTACTCTAAAACAACTTCAAAATACACATAAAACTTGTAAGAGACTATTTCGGATAATAAAGTTTCAATCTTTACAAGAATATAAAAATCGACCCAAAAGTCGACCCGCGGGCCCGCACCTTGGAACCCGACAAACTTTATAAATTCTGAACACCCATTCAATTATGAGTCCAATCATACTAATTTCATCAAATTCCGATAACATTTAGTCATTCAAATCATGAATTTTTATTTTTGAAGTTTTCTTTCAAAACCCACAATTCCCTCAACCCAAAACACAAATTAAATGATAAAAATAAGAAATAATTCATGAAATATAATTTATTATAGTGTAAGAAAACTTACCCATCCGATTTGTGTGAAAACCCCCCAAAGAATCGCCAAAAACCGAGCTCTAGAAGTCAAAATATGTTAAAAATGGCTTAACCCTCGTTATATAACTTCTGCACAGGTCTTTACCCTTCGCGATCGCGAAAAATGCTTCACGATCACAAAGTACAAAAATTTTCAGCCTAAAATTTGCTCTTCGCGATCGCGGAAAATGCTTCGCGATCGCGAAGAACAAATGCCGAGCTCTTCCATACAGCCTCTAGTATAATGGACATAATTCTTTGTACAAAACTCCAAATTACAAATGGTTTGAATTTTTGAAAACTAGACACCAAAGGATACAACTTTCGTTCTTTTATTATCTCCCAATTCCTTATATTTTTGAGATATAAGTTGCTAAAGTCAGTCTTATGCAACACAATGCGATTTCCAAACACTTCCTGGACATACTGTAGTGTATCAACCATAACTCTTTGTACACAACTCTAATAACCAAATGGTTTGATTTTTCGAAAATTAGACTCAAAGAGATACAACTTTTATTTTTGTATCATCTCCAAATTCCTTATAGATTTCAAGATACAAGCTTCCAATGATAGCTTAGGTCTTTACCCTTCGCGATCGCGGAAAATGCTTCACAATTCATTTCAAATGATATTCATTTACTTTGAAATCAAAAGTTCCTTTGATAAAATATATCGTTTCAAAGTTATTGGAACACTTGTTTCAAAATTATGAGACATCCTATCCGACAATATGCCAAAGTTAAGTCCTGAAAATTTTATTATTTGTTCTTATGCTACAAACCATGGCTATATATAGTATAAAGGGAATCGCAGCAGCTTTCAAATAATTATATATGGTAACCTAACGGGTTGGATAATTCCTAGTAGTAGATAGAACTTGCAATCTTGTTTGGGATGATCGATATAGTTCTTTACAAATATTCTTTTTTCAGTTTTATCAAGATATAGGTGAGAAGGTAAATCAATTTAATTTCCAGAGGTTTCCCATCTATACCTCCAGAAAAGTCAAAGAAAATAAACCTCTTTTGCATTTGAGATTATTGATATGCTGATAGTGAAGTAGTAAATTAATCTCCAATTTATACACAAGCTCTAGATACATGCGATAGTTCTTTAAGTTTTTATGACCAAATTAAATTAATCACGTTTAAATCATCTCGAGTAATGAGAAAGCAATAAATACTCTCCTAACTGATAGAAAATTTGACAGAAAAGAAAATGAACTAGTACTTGAAGAGACCTCAGCGTTTACAACTTCCAGCCGTCCCAATTCATACAAAGGCTTTTGGATTTCGAGAGTTAAAATAAATTATTTTTTGACCATAATTTTTTCAAAGGTCTTTTAGATATTTAGAATTATTAATTATTGTGAAGTGTAATATTTTTTATATAATTTTCAAATGTAAATTTTATTTAGAAAAACTGAAAAATTCATGTTCAAATGCATAACCAAAATTAAAAAGTTTGAATCTCGAAAACAAAAAAAAAGTGTCACATATATAAACCCCTTGACAGAAAAAGTACTATTAGCCTATTACATGTCAGCAAGAATGGGAAAATTCTTGCTATTTTTCTCCATCACAAATTAGTCTTGTGGCGCTTAACTGTTTTAGTACTTCAGTAGAATATTGTGTTATCTATAAATAAGTAGAGGCTAATATTTCCTGGATCTGGAAATGAATGGTTGAAAATATGCATGAAAACATTAACATAGCACTCAACAAAGACCAAAAATGTGCTAATCTCGTATCTGTACACGAATATCTTATAGTCTATTACTTTCACGTCCCAATTTATGTAATGCACTTTTCTTTTTAGTTTATCTAAAAAAGAATAATATTTTTTTATATCTAAAAATAAATATATATGACTTATTTTATGCTACAAACTTTTCAAGTATTTCTTTTTTTTTAAATTCTATGCTCAGTCAAAATACATCACATAAAATAGGGCGGACGACTAATAAAGGTGGATCTGATGTACAACAGTCACCGTGTTTTTCATGGTCCAAGACTCATCTTCCATGTGAAAATTGCTTTAGCCGTGGACGTTACTTGCATGTTTTTAGCCTTTGTAATAAAGTTTCTTTCGTCCATTTATCGTTTGCACCCTACAAAATTAGTTGCATTGAAGTTAGGTCGATATTCATTTAGTATTAGTAATTACTACTATACTTGCGTAACAACTTCATTCTTGCTATTTTTTTAGTTCAAGAACTTACTTAATATAGAATAATTATTTTTTTATTTGTCTGCTAGCAAAATTTTGATCCTATACAAGATTTTATGAGACCTTACTTTTTTTGATGAGAGGCCTAAAGCAAAATTTTGATGAGAAGCCTATATATATTTCATTTGAAGTTTATTTTCCTAACTTTTTTAGAAGTAAAATTATTATTAATAACTTTAATTTCTTATAATCAAGTTATTCAAATAATTTTTTTTTCAACTGATAATGTTGCTTATCCGATCCATTTAGCTTCTCGTGAGACATTTTTTATCATATACAAAATTTTATCAATTTTAATTTGGAAAAACTCCTTTCCTTTAGATGCAACTGGTATAGTAACATATTTCATACGGAATATAGGAATTTGAAAAATAAAAATAAAGTATTATTATCTTATTAAGTATATCGATTAGTGCCTTATTTTCTATTAGTAATATTTCCTTTAACGCTATGTAATTTGAAAAATAAATTTAAACTATCATGTCAAAGTGATCATTAGTTTTAATCGAGGTTAAGTCAATATTTTTTTAGATTATTATCGTCTAGTGATTTTCATTTTTTACCCACTAAATAAAATATTAAAGATGTTTTTATATGTATCGGGTTATTCAAATCTCAATGGTTAACTTCAGTAACAAATTAAATTTTTTGTTTGTTGTATTAAAAATTATACCTTTTAACCTTAAGATAATTAATATTTTTATATAATTACAACCAATGAAAAATGGGGCCCCAAAATTTGGGGGCCTAAAGCCACTTCTTGGGCTGCCTTATCTTTCAGCCGCATTGTCTGCTAACTATGTGAGCCTCGCAAAACATAACCAATAAGGTGAAGAATTGTTAAACATATGGTGGGGTGATAGCCAACATAAAAGTCAAATCATAATAAATCTGCTAAATAATCAAGAATAATGAAGCGGAGTGGATTTGGAAGAGATATCTAGGGTTTGAACAAGTCCTAGTACGGAATATTATCATAATCCGTTTTATTTAGGAAATTTTACCTCCTATAGCAAAGGTATACACCCTATTTATTATAAATCAAAATTATTTTAAAATATTATTTTCTATAGCTACCTTTTATATTTTATAACAAAATAAGTATTTATGGTATATACTTCCATTGAGACATGCAATACGCTATTTATATTTTTCCTCTCTTAGACAGATGGATATACCTATTTTTAAGGTGATTGTTGTTATTGTATTTATGAATACATGTCACGACCCATTTCTGGAGTCGTGAAGGCGCCTGTCGTGGAACCAGGCAAGCCACCCATTTTATCTAACTTAATACAATTCTCATAAAAAGCCCCTTTTTAACAAATTCTGAAATCAATGACAATAATAATAAATCTAGTATTTTGGGAAAACCAATTTATAAAATTCGAAAGACCAAATCCTATAATTCCCGGATCCAGTGTCACACAGTCATGAGCTACTAATACTAAATAAAATCAAACGAGATGACTAACATAGTCTGAAAATAAATACGATAGGTAGAAAGGAAAGAGAAGAAGAGATCGCGGTCGCCAGCTGCTACCTCGTCAACTCTGATGAAACTGATGCGCTCCCTGGCCCGAGCTGAACTCCTCTGTACCTGGATCTGCACACAAGGTGCAGGGGGTAACGTGAGTACACCAACTCAGTAGTAACGAAACCAAACTACAGGCTGAGAGGTAGTGACGGACTAAACCTTAGACAATTCAAACAACAGTATATAAATTGGACATGACAATAATATATCAGGAAATAAATAGGATGTATCAAGATATGTCTGTAACCCTGCATACTAGCATGAATGCATATGGAATCATGAATGATGTGTACTCATTAATCGAGCTCTCATAAGGTAGTCCACTCAGTACTAGAATACGGCCTTCAAGCCCAGGGAAGTCCATCCCGGATATTACATAAACACAAGTGACACAGTCACTAAATACTGAGGAAAATGGTTGATCCAGCCCCCACGGAGAAAGCCATCTCCGGAACATAACAACCACGGAGAAATCCATCTCCGGAATATCTGTGCGCTCACTGGGGGTGTATAGACTCCGGAGGGGCTCCTTCCAGCCCAAGCGCTATATCAAGCCAACGAAGGCATGATTTCAGGATCGCTAAGGTGTGCAGTTCGACCTCATAACTATCTCAAAATCAGGCTCTAAGCCTCACTCAGTCAGTACCTTCCAGTATCACTTAGAATGCTCTAACATATGCAATGCAGCCCAAACTAATGATAATATAAATAAACTAGCAACTTACGAGACTGAGGCATGAAACATATACTATAACATGACTGAGTACATGAAAATAATAATAACAGATAGAGACAGCAATAATCGACCATTCTGGTCTAAACACATCGGCGTGAAGCCTTAACAGTTATACTTAGCATGATTTCTATTTCGTTAAAGGTAATTACCACCTTCACAGTACAATATCAATCTGGGATAATCAATAGATAGTGCCATGGGATGAGCCAGGCTACCAATATTCGGTAAACGCCCGCATGCCCGTTAATTGGCAAGTGCGTCACCTTAATTAACAGCAGTTATCAAATAGTTCAGGGTTTCGAACCCTCAGTTCCAAGTTTGGAAGCGTTACTTACCTCAAAACCGGCTAATACACTACTCTGCAATGCCCTTGCCTCTAAATTCGGCCTCCGAGTGCTCCAAATCTACCAAGTTCAGATTTTTATCATCGATATATGCTTAAGGAACAATTACCAATTGAAAATATCAAAATACACTCAAAAATCCGAAACCGGTCAAAAACCGACCCCCGGGCCCACGTCCCGAAGTCCATAAACTTTTATACTAAACTGTTCTTTGTCATATTACGAGTCCCTACATATAAAGAACACTAAATTCGGAGTCCAAATAACCTCTCAAATCACCAATTTAAATATTCTAAATCCCAAGCCCTAATCACCCAATTTACACTGATTTTTCTCTAATTTCCACCATAATCCCGACCTTTAATCACATATAAACGAGTTTAGAGTCCAAAAATCTTAACTTGGTGAAGAACTATCGAATTCCCTCTTCAAAACCCTTCAAAAACTTCAAACCCGGATGAAATATTGAGAAAGGTGGCTAAAATTCGCGAAGGATGGTTTTTATACCTTCTGTCCAGTGATCTCGCACCTTCGATCACTTACTCGCACATGCGTCTTCGCAGGTGCAATGCTCCTTCCGCGCCTGCGATCTTTTCGCGCCTGCGATACTCTTTCCGCGCCTGCGACATCGCAGGTGTGACAAATTCCTTGCACCTGCAGACCACTTCCCACTCAGCCAATCTCGCACCTGCGGAGCCCAGTCCGCTCCTGCGGAACCGCGCCTGCGGCTCCCTTTCCGAAGGTGCGAAAACACTAGTAACAGAACATAGCAGTGACCAAAAACCATTCCAAACTCCCCGTTAACCATCTGAAACCATCCCGAGCCCCTCGGGACTCCAACCAAATATACCAACACCTCATATAAGATCATTCAAACTTAGTTACACTCTCAAAACACTAAAAATAACATCAAAACACCAGAATCACATCAAATTCAAGCCTAAGAACTTTGAAATTTCTAAAATCCTCCAACAATGCCGAAACTACCCAAAACAACTTCGATTAAACTGAAATTTTGCAGACATATAAAAAATGACATTACGAACCTGTTCCAACTTCCAGAATTCTATTCCGACCTCGATAGCCTATTTTTCACTGCCGATCGGAAATCGCCAAAAACTAACTTTCGCCAATTCAAGCCTAATTCTACACCGGACATCACAAAAATTTTCCGAACACACTCTTAAGTCCCAAATCACCTCACAAAGCTATCTGAGCCATAAAATTCGCATTCCGAGATCGTTTCCCAATAAGTCAACTCTCAGTTGACTTTTTCCATTATAAGGCTACCTTTTAAAAATTAAGTTACTAAATTCTCACTTAACCATTCTGATTTCAAGCCTATCGACTATAACACATCAATAATAGAATAATCAATCCGTGACAAGTCAATGACAATAATAAAAATGAAAGTTCTACGTAACAACAGACCGGGTCGTTACAATACATGGCGCGAATACATGTGAATATATGCGCGTACAGCTGGACTGCCCTAATTTTAGGCTGTATTCATGAATACAACAACGTGAATACATGTGAATGCACGCGCGTACAACTAAACTGCCTTGATTTTAGGCACTTTTTACTGCTGTATTCATGAATACAGCATCTCAAATATATTTGAATACATGCGCGTACAACTGGACTGCACTGATTTTAGGCGCTTTTTGTTGTTGTATTCATGAATACATGGCGCGAATACATGTGAGTATATGCGCGTACAACTGGACTACCCTGATTTTTAGGCATTTTTTGCTGATATATTCATGGATACAGCAACGCGAATACAGTGAATACACGTAACAACTGAATAGTAGCTATAGGAAGTAATTATATATATGATAGCTATAGAAAGTTAATAGCTACTAAACAATAGTGGTTTATGAAAATTCCTCTTTAATTTACTCAGGGCCGGCTCTAATGTGTTGAGTAGTAAGGCCTTGGGGGCATTTAAAAAATAATTTTTAGTACTTCTAACTCAAAAGTAGAGTTTTTAATATAAGAGGAAAGAAAGCTCTTTAGATACGTGAATAAAGTAATAATTTGACTTACTTAAACCTGGGTAGATGAATAGTTTTCCCAAAGTTTCAATTCTTCACTTCTTACACCTTCATTAGATAATGTGTAAAATATTTATTCTCCATTTCTTAATTTTTCCAAGTTAATCTTTCTTTTACCGATCTCTTCATACTTAAGAAACTCCTACATATTTTCTGTCTTTCTCTTTAATATTATACTCACATTTTTTCTCCAAGACGTTTAAACTTCCAATAGTTCTACACTTTGATACTTCTATTTATCTATAAAATCTTATCTAAAATTAACAATATCTCAAGAAGGATTAAATGAGTTGACTATATTTTCAATTGAAAATGAGTTATTGGGAAAAATCGATTATAAAAAGGATTATTAATACTTTGTATCTCAAAAAGTTAGAAAAATAGACTTTATAGAAACATATCGTACACCTTTCTTTTAAATTTTAGGCCTCATATTAAACTTTGACTTTACGCCTCGCACATACTTGAGCCACCACTGGATTCTATTATTTGTACTTAGTGAAAATTTTAATTCGAGCCAACGATACTAAGTTTAAAGAACCCATAAATTACCTTCCACATCCTCCGCGCCCCTGATTCGAAAGATTTATATGACAAATGGGTACGTAGTTTATGAGCGATATTGAATTAGACAAACTCACAACAACTTTCAACAAGAAAATTACTAGACAATAAGAAATCCAATATTTTGTAAAGCAGACCTTGACAATATTGAGCTGGCCTGTCAAGTTGTGTATGGTTTGTTGCATGGAAGTCACTCTGTCGGTCTCTTGGGCCCTGTAGGCTAAATCCTCGGCACGCTCTATTGGAGGCCCTCGAATTTACCAAAAATTTTGGCTGCCTCTGTGGCTGCCGTTTGTCGGTCTCCTTCAGAGTCGCGACTAATGTTTTCTATGTCAGCTTCGGCCTGGAGCATTCTGTGGTCCAGGTCATCCAACATTTGCACAATGTTGGTTCTTAGTTCAGGCACCGTATCAACGATGGGTCGTAATACGTCAAACGTCTCTTCAAGGGCTGCAATGCGGTCCCCATGATTCACCATGGTCAGAATTGGTGGTAATGACAATGTGTTCCCTCGTCCGATGTCGAGCCTAGGCTCTGATACCAACTGTTACGTGGCGCTTTCCAGAGATTCCTTGGAAGGATGATGTAAGGCTAAGCAAGTGATGTCAGTGTAGTTATTCTCTGCCAACTGAGGTCCCCTCCATACACTAGACGAGATTGTCAGTGCCGTACGGAAAAACCAATGTCAAGAACAATTGAGAGAACATAATTGAGAATTGAAAGAAAGTTTGATTGCATTAATGAAAGCTATTACAGAAAGGCAACACAATGTCGAGGGGGAGAGACACCAGTACAAAGAATTGTTTGCTTGCTAGAAAGTTTGATTGCTTGATCCCCCTAATAGTGCTTAAAAAAAACCAAAGATACAGGACTAGACCAAACTAAGCTACCGAAACATAATAGAAGTACATGGAATAAAACTACTCTATATTTACAATGAAAAGGACTTAGTTTTTTACAAGGTAGAAACATGACTGTTATTAGCAACCTTGTCTTTGGCATCACGATCTGCGCACTCGGCTTTGTCTGCGCGCCCGACGCTGTTGGCATCTGCCTACGGCTGGGCGCTGGCAAGGGATATCAGTGGGGCGACAGAGGCATATGCACACTTGTCACTTGCCGCAGCCAAGACCACGGGGCCGTCAGTGGTGCTAGGCGTTGGGAGGCTTGCCAGGATGCCACGGGGCGCGTCCAAGGGGTCATTGGCATGGATGGAAAGCCGCCCATGACAGATAACGTGTAAAAGATTTACTCTCCATTTCTTAATTTTTCCAAGTCAATCTTTCTTTTACCGATCTCTTCATATTTAAGAAATTCCTACATATTTTCTGTTTTTCTCTTTAATATTCTTATACTCACATTCTTTCTCCAAGACATTTAAGCTTCCAATAGTTTTATACTTCTATTGCTCTATAAAATCTTATCTAAAATTAACAATATCTCAAGAAACATTAAATGAGTTGACTATATTATCAATTGATAATGAGTTATTAGGGAAAATCGATTATAAAAAGGATTATTAATACTTTATATCTCAAAAAGTTAGAAAAATAGACTTTAAATAAACACATATCGTATTACTTTCTTTTAAATTTTAGGCCTCATATTAAACTTTGGTTTTACTGGAGCAACCCCTGGATTTACTGGATTAGGTTTGAAATCTATTATTTTGTACTTGGTGAAATTTTTAATTCGAGCCAAAGATATTAAGTTTAAAGAATCCATAAGTTACCTTCCACATCCGCCCCAATATATGACTAATTCAACTAGTTTGAACGAGGGTACGTAGTTTACGAGTGATATTGAATAGCAGGGTGAATTGATATTGAATAAGACAAACTCACAACAACATTCAACAAGAAAATTACTAGACAATAAGAAAAGTACTGGACTGGTTATGTGTCTTTATAAATTGAGCAGTATGATCAGAACAAACCACAACTTCACTTTTTTCCTCATTTGTTTAGTGCTTCTCTTAGCATATCCATGCAGAGTACTCATGTTAATAATAATAAACTAAAGTACTTTTAAAACTTCCTCAAATCACATTCATCAAAAGATTGCAAAGTTGAATACTAATATACCAATGCCAAATCAAGGAACAAAAAACGTTGTCGAATTAGCTGAAGCTGTACCAAAAAATGGAGGAGTTTTCTTGACATGGGAAGATCTGTGGGTGAGGGCTTCAAACATGAAAGATGGCGGCAAAGCCATTCTCAAAGGTTTAACAGGCTATGCCCGGCCTGGTGAACTCTTGGCTCTCATGGGTCCTTCTGGTTGTGGCAAATCGACACTTCTCGACACAATAGCAGGTATTTATTTCACTAACAAAACTGTGTTATTTTGATTAGCTCCTTATGTATTTTAATGTTATCAGGGAGATTAGGATCGAGCACAAGGCAGAGTGGAGATATTCTAATCAATGGCAGCAAACAGACACTGGCATATGGAACTTTTGTGAGTAAAATATGCAATTTATCTCTCCTATTATATATAAATAGAAGATTTTGAGCGCACATTCTACTCAAGAAATTTCTTGAGTAGGTTAGATTCTTGTAATCTTCTCTGTGATTGCTTTGTATTCTAGTTCCATTTTTGCATAAGGTAATCATATTTTAGATTACATTGTATCTTCATGTTCACATAACTTTACTTTCACGCCAAAAAGAAATTTCAGGGGTAAATTTTCTGACAAAGAGACATTGTAACTTACCTATTGAAGCATCTGTAGTATCTACATCTTTTGTACTAACATTTGACACAATCAGGCCTATGTGACTCAAGATGATACTCTACTTGCAACGCTAACAGTAAAAGAAGCTATGTACTATTCTGCTGAACTGCAACTCCCAAATTCCATGTCAAAATCAGAGAAAAAGGAAATAGCAGACATTACTATAAAGGAAATGGGGTTGCAAGATGCAATGGAGACAAGAATTGGAGGATGGAACGGGAAAGGAATAAGTGGAGGACAGAAGAGAAGAGTCAGCATTTGCATGGAGATTTTAACGCGCCCAAAACTTCTCTTTCTTGATGAGCCAACTAGTGGACTTGATAGTGCAGCATCTTATTATGTCATGAAAACAATTGCAAGTCAATGTCAAGGGAGAACCATTATTGCCTCAATTCATCAACCTAGTGCTGAAGTTTTCAGTCTATTTCATTCTTTATGTCTTCTGTCTTCTGGTAGAACTGTGTATTTTGGCCCTGCTAGTGCGGCAATTGAGGTGAGCATATTTAATTCTTGTAATGACTTGCTTTAAATTTCAAGTGTGCTCAAAGTTAATCACCCAAAGGGATAATATATGATGAGTGCAGTTTTTCGCATTGAGTGGTTTTCCTTGCCCCACTCTCCAGAATCCATCTGATCATTTTCTCAAAACAATAAACAGTGACTTTGATCAGGTAAGAAAAAGTTTTGATCTTTTTGTATTAGAATATATAATGTTTCTCAATTGCTTTAAGTGAAACTTTTGGTTATGATAATATTAGGACATTGAAGAAGGTTCAACTGAGAGGAAATCGACAGAAGATGTGATTAATATCCTGATAAAGTCGTACAAATCTTCCGATAAGTACAAATCAGTTCAAAGCCAAGTCGCTGAAATCTGCAAACAGGTGCCAAATCTGAAACACTGATCCTCACCTGATATATTTCGTCTACCAATTTCAAGGCTATGGTTACTGAACTTTACCTGACATTACGAATACAGGAAGGTGAGATACTGGAGAAAAGAAGTCATGTCAGCTTCACAACCCAAAGCTTTGTTTTGACAAGAAGGTCATTTGTAAACATGTGCCACGATCTTGGCTACTACTGGCTACGTTTAGCTGTTTATGTTGTCATAGCTATAGGTCTCGGTACCATCTACTATGATGTTGGATTTTCTACTGCTTCTGTTCAGGTAATTGAGGAGTATACTCAAGCTAGTGTTTCCTACCTAATGCAGGCTTTGAACTGCCAAATGAAAGTATTTACACTTTACATGTTGAACACAGGCAAGAGGTACCATGCTTATGTTTGTGTCTTCATTCATCACTTTTATGGCCATTGGTGGATTCCCCTCTTTTGTGGAAGATCTAAAGGTAGAAATACAGAAGTGTTTCATTTCTTTTCTTGTTTCTCCTTTCTTGATCTCATGCTAATAAGTAAGAAAAAAAAATGGCAGGTATTTCAGCTAGAGAAACTAAATGGTCATTATGGATCTGGTTCATTTGTCATTGCCAATACACTTTCTGCTATGCCATACTTGCTACTAGTATCTTTGATTCCAGGAGCTATTGCTTATTTTCTAACTGGACTACAAAATGGAGTTGAGCAATTCATCTACTTTGTACTAGTCCTCTTCACCTGTATGATGTTGGTTGAGAGCATGATGATGATTGTAGCAAGCATTGTCCCTAATTTCCTCATGGGAATAATAACTGGAGCAGGAATACAAGCGCTTATGATACTAAGCGGCGGATTCTTTCGATTACCAAATGATTTGCCCAAGTCATTTTGGAAGTACCCTTTACACTATGTAGCTTTTCATACGTATGCTTTTGAAGGACTGTTCAAGNTGCTGGTGAAAAACTTAAGCCAGCTATAAGAAGAGCATTCATATCTACCTCCCGTAACCAAATCAATACGGCAGAGACCTTTGGATGAATGTGCTAACTAAATTACACTGATAGGGTAAAAATTATTTACAGTGTTATAGTGTGTTTAAGTTTAATCAATCTATATCTATATATATATATATATATATATATATATATATATATATATATATATATATATATATATATATATATATATATATATATATATATATATATAAAGGATGGAATAAAAGTAATGATGTAGCACCTCTCTTAAACTAGGATGACTATTTATCTTTTTTCTCTTTTTTTTGCCTTTTTCTCTCATTGTTTGGTTCTTTTTGTATTTTCTATTATTATTGTAATCAAGAAAGGTAATGAAAGGTTAGAATAGTGCGGTAACCGAGAGACATTGCATACATCATTACAGTGGCAAACGGGTGGGTCGGGTCGAATATGATTCGGGCCAAAAAACGAATAATGAAAAATAAATAAATTATCCGACACGACCCATATTTAATACGGATAAAAAATGGGTTAACCGGCGAACCCATATTATCCATAACTTCTTACACACTACTAGAAATCCGGCAAAAAGCGACCAAACATTTGCGACCAAAATTGGTCTATCAAAAAAAACGACTAACGTTGGCCGCTAAATTGGATAAAATAATTTTAAAAAAAATTAAAATAATTTAGCGACCACAGTTGGTCGCTATTTGGTCGATAATCCGGTCAAAATATTGACCGGACTAGTCAGACTTGCTTGGTCAAAGAAATAGTAAAATTAGCGACCAACTTTGGTCGCCAAAGTGGGACCCAGTTATAAAATTATTAATAATTATATTATTATTTTAAAAAATTATAAATTTTAAATAAATAACATTTTATATTAGCGACCAAAGTTGGTCGCTTATTGTACTGGAAGAAAATAAAGACCAACTTTGGTCGC
>ML320193.1:0-21119 GCA_005239505.1 Nicotiana paniculata
ACAAACCCTAGAATCTCTCTAGAATATAGACATTCACCATAAATAGAATTCTATTTATAACAACTCCAAATTTATATGGCACATTTTATTTTTTAACAACAACAATATCAACAAATCTAGTAAAATCTTACATGTGAGGTCTGAGAAGAGTAGTATGCAATCCTTACCCCATAGTTAGAGGCGGACCCAGTATTTAGAGGTAATGAGTGCACATTTACATTCAACCAAAATTTACTTTGTATATATAAAATGTTAATCAAACTTTACGGGTGTCGGTGACCCCTCATTATATAAGGTAGGTCCGCCTTTGTCCTAAGTAAGACTGTTTTCGGTAGATCCCCTACTTAAAATAGACACAAAGATAAAAAAGATACAAGGTTTAGAAAAAATAAAAATAAGAAATAACAATAAGCAACAATACCAGCAAAGCAATCAGAAAACTAAAATGTAAGAACCACCGTGCAACAAAGGAAATTTGATGACAAAAAATACAAGACTAGCACTAAATGCGTGCACAAAAACTACTGGAACGCACAAGGTGGACACTCAGTTGCACCTTTAAAAGGGAATCCCAAACCAAAAGTACAAACATGGAACAAGTTGAAGCTCAATTTTCAAATATTAGCAAGTGGAGAACAAGAAAAGTTCAAACTCATAAAGAAATAGCCTCATGCTTAATAACTCCAATTTTTCCTTGTTCGTTTTTGTAATTTCCATTCCTTTGTTATAGAACTTTCATCATTCCCACTACTTAATTTATAAATTATTTAGAAAATCATTCCGAAGTTTCTTGTGAAATCTACTACTCCAATTAACAAGGAACACTAACTATACGATTATGAAACATTACAAACATTAATACATTTGTAATTAATATGGATAAAATGCATATCATGTCATGAGGGAAGGAGGGGGATTAACGTAAATTAAGGATACAAAGCCGAGTCAGATGTTTTTGTACTTATTCTTAATTACAACAACAACGCCAAACATACCAGTAATATATCGTGGGGTCTGGAAAGGGTAGTAAAGAGATCTTACCTCTACCAACCTTCTTTATGAGGATAAAGAGGCTATTTTCAATAGACCTGTAATGATTTTTAATTCTCTATCAAAAATAGTGACTAGAGAATCCATATATTATGTTAAAAATCAAGTGGGATCAAACCTCACTGTCACAATCGCTGTGTGGTTCTGAATCCAATCTTTTGGAAGTGATGAGATTAAGTTTTCTTTTGCCTGCTATCTTTAGTTTCCAAGTTCATAAAATAAGATTAGGAACTTGATCACGCCCAACTATGCCTTATAAAAAGGACTAAGCGGTTGCTTCAAAAATAATTCGGTTCAAGTTCGGAGTCGAATCCCACATAGAACTAACCTATTTACTACAACTTTTAGTAATGCTAATGACAAGCTCAAACAACTTTCAGATGCAAGATTTTTATGAATAAACAGTGGAATTTATTTAGCTAATGTAAAATGACAGTAAAACTAGCAATAATCAAGAACAAAGTTGAATTCAATGGTAAAAGGATCTAGGGCTATTGGTTTTCCCAATTACCGGATTAATTATTAACTCTTCAGCTATAATCTCGCTGTAATACTCTATGAGGATTATGAGTTCCGGGCTACCGTAATTATCTCTCGATCAATTACGATAATTTACTAGAAGCATTCTTTCGAACTACTTTAGCTAACAATTTATGCAACTCAGAATTATCCCACCAAAGCTTTGTTATTTCTAAACCCACTTTAAAATTCAAGTAATTAATCTCTTCAATTACCCAAAAGTGGTATTGTTCAACAACAATCTAGACAAGTGTTCTTTCTCAAGCAACACAAGGCAACTAGACATGATAAATCAAGGGCCGCTTTAATTAACCACAATACAAAACGTAGTTGAACAATCATGAAACAACACGACTCGATTATATCAAAATAGAGTTAAAACTTCATCCAACAATTGGTTCCATCAACCCTAGATTAAATGTTTAGCTACTCATACTAATACAAAACATAACAATAATATGATTCATGATTCACAATGATAAGTAGAAATAAGAAGAAAGAAACTCTAGAGAATTGCTTGATCTTCTCTCCCTTGTTCTTGCCTCCAATTATGTCTAAAAATCAGCCTTATGTGACTTCTGGGCGAGTTTGGGCTCTTATAAGTTTAGGTTAATTGCTCAGGAATTTACACAAAAGCCCCTGCAATTTGTCGCTTTTAAAAACCCGTCTGCGGTCGCGGACTCAACCGCGGACTCGACCGTGGACTTGCACTGCTTCACTGTTTTCCTCCGCGTTCCTGCCCCCCCAGGTCCACGGTCGCGGACCTGCCTTTTGCATTTTCCTTGTTTCCTCGCTCTTTTTCATCCGGGCTATCATTTGATTGCCATTGTATGTTCATAATTAACTCCAAAACGCTCTTTATCTCCCTCTTAACTCGGAGTGGCTCCTGCAAAGCATAATTTCTCAAGTAGAGCATTTTGTTATCTTTTAGCATTTAAACATCAATAAAGTACGGTTAAATTAGAGTATAAATAGCATCTACATTGCATAATATAGGCTACTATCAGAACTCACTAGATCCTACCTCTGATACTGCAGTTCAAATTATGACCTCTTCACCATCAAATTTTCCTAAAGATCACTTTGTTGTATACCCTGAAAATCGGTCTCGGAATATGAGTGAATTAGAAAGCAACACGTGTCAAGAATGATCAACAGTGATTCGATCATGTTCACATAGGATACAAATTTGTGGCCGGATAAAAAATAATTCAAGTATAACCGTTACATAAACGATAGAAAAGACCCCAAGATTCCACCCGTCCATATCTTTAAGCCTCTATTATGCGTTATTGCCTTTAATTATCTTTTATTTTAGCATTAATATTGGTAATCAATGGGGCGTAATTGGTAGGTCATACACCCCATAGTTGTAGTATAAATAGATGTTGTTGTTTTCTCGAGTCTTGAGGTAAATAAGTAACATAGGACTAATGTTTAACAAACATCTAATTTAAGTTATTATTAACAACTTTTGATGGAAGTCTATGTAACATTTCTGACTAATCGAAAAAGTGCAAAATAAATTCTACTTATAATTGAATTTCGTTATCATCTATCGACTATCATTCGTACTAACTAAGCAGTTAATTTGCTCAAATAGTACGAGTCCAGAACCTAAATGTGGTTCTTTTTGACAAGTAGGACCGAAATAAGTATAAAAAAAGTGACATTTCTATGTATAACACTCTTTTAAAGAGCGCTATACTTTAACGGAGTTTTGGACGTTAAAGTAGAGTGCTCTTTAAAAGAGCGTTATACATATAACACATTAAAGTAAATCGCTATATATGTGTAGCATAGTAATAAAGAGCGCTATACCTGTTTTGTGGGCCCACCAATAAGTCTCATGCGTTTAGCTGACATAATAATAATTCAAATGGGTATAGCGCCCTTTAAAAGAGCGCTATACCTAAAAATATTCAACCCCCCATCTAGGCATTTAAAGGCGCTAGGATTTTACAGAAATCCATTCAAAAATATTCTAACTCCCGTTCAAACTTTTCTTCTTGTTAAATTCTCAAGCATTTTTTCATAATGTCTGAAGAGCGAAAAGTAAGGGTTTCATTATATTGGNAATAATACTGCGAGCTATAGTTTATCTCTACAGTGTCATGTTAAGTTTCCACTTACAATGGAGTACGATACATTGGTATCGTTTTTATGTAAAAATAAATGAGTGTGAGGAAACGTTCGGTGAACCTTAAGGTAACCCAAAGACTTGGATATTGACTACACCTTGGATATTGACTTGATTTCTCTTGTCCTTATTCCACACCTTGAAGCGTCCATAAGGTATAAAATCAAAGAGTGCATTACATCAGTCCACCAGGAATATGTCCATACCATTACCAAAAGAAAGGCATTTCTCGGGCGCAAACGTGCATTTGAAATTGTTTATGGTAACTGGGATAAGTCATTTGCAGCTCTACCCAGGTACATCCATAGACAACGCTCATGTCTATGGAAAGTATGATATCAAGTTGTTGATAGCCATTGCAGTAGATGCTAATGCATCAATATTTCCTCTAGCTTTTGCTATTTGTGCCAATGAAAGCCAAGAGACGTGGACGTTGTTTCTGAACCATTTGAAAGAGCACGTTGTCAAATAGCGTTCCGGTATTTGTTTAATATCTGATATGCATGGTGGTATCTTAAGTTCTGTAGAGAACTTGCCTGCATGGAAAGAACCTTATGCCTACCACCGTTACTGTGTGAGGCACTTGAAGGACAATTTCCAGAAGGCACATCCCAACAAGAATTTGAATGATTTGATGTGGATGGCAGCAACAAACCACCAAGAGCATAGATTCCGGAGGCACCTGGAATCTATCAGGTAGGAAAACGAGAGAGACTATCATTGGTTGATGCGACATGAGATTCACAAGTGGAATTTGCATGCGGATGGTGGAAAAAGATGGGGAATTTTGACTACAAATATGTAAGAGTCTTTCAATGGGTTATTGAAGTTGGCAAGAGGATTGCCTGTCACTGGATGGTGCGGATGTCGTTCAAGCAAACGGCGGAGAGGTTTGTTGAAAAGGCTGCAGTTGCAACGTCATTGATGGAAAGAGGTGTTGAATTTATGCCACTGCCGATGAAGAGATTTGAGAAATACAGGCGTCAAGCACATTGGCATTCATTTTTACAATATGATTACGACAAAAATATTTTGAATTTCGCACCGCTATCCATCAAAACCGGGGGGAATAATGTACATACCATAAATGAATCTAAAAGGTTATGGTCTTGTGCCAAATGGTCCATCTACCACATGTCGTTCTCACATGCCATCAAGTGCTTTCAACATGTTGGTTTAGGGCCAACCAACTACGTTGATAAACAATATAGTGTTGCTGCATACTTAAACACCTATAGTGAGCAGTTGCAGCTAGTGGATGCTGAGCATTATTGGCCGCCAGAACCATTTAAAATGGTGTGTAACAAGGATTTTTTGCGTCAAATATAGGAGCAGAAGAGAACGCGTATACGGAACCAAATGGAATTTGACATCAATTCGCGGTCTAAATTCCCAAATTTTGAAATTCCTGAGTTCTACCCAAAACCCCCAATTTTTACCATGAAAACTATAGATTTTTGGTTGAAATCTTGTTAAAAGTTGTTAAGGATTGAAAGGAATTAGTTAGAGATCACTTACCAATAATTTGGAGAAGTTTGGGTCTTTGGAATATCACCTATGGAGGTTTAGGGTTTCAGAGAATTAAAAAAGTGGTGAAAATCCCGTCTAAAATCTGTTTTAACAGCTGCGGTTATCACATTTGTGATAAGGGGTTCGCAATTGCGAACCCTTTGAAAATTCGGGTGCCTCGCATTTGCGACCAAAAATGTCGCATTTGCGACTTTTGGGACCTTCGCAAAATCGAAGGATGGTTCGCATTTGCGAACATGGGCTTCCTAGGCAGGCTTCGCATTTGCATCTGCCCAGGCATCCTCTTACGGGAATACGGGAAGTCCATCGCGCTCGCGATGAACAAAAATATGCCGCCACCAAAATCACTACGCGTTCGCGATACACCTGTGCAAACGCGATGACCACTGATACAAAACTTCACGAACGCGACTCACCTTTCGCGATCGTGTTGAAGAAATCTCTAACTCCCAGCTGCCAAACCTCAACACTACGTGAACGCATAGCAATGGACGCGAACACGAAGACAAGAATCTTCAACCCAGTGTGAACGCAACCTCAGAAGCACGAACACGAAGAACAAATAGATCCACTAACCAAAACACCTTTCGCGATCGCGGCCACACTTCGCGATTGCGAAGAACGCCAGAAACAACAGGTAACAGCAGAAAAACTACCAATGCAAATGTGATGACCCAAAGGCTCATCTTATGAATTAAGACTCTATTCCAGGCTCAATAGCCCTAAAAATACTAATTTTAATTACCTCGATTTGCGTGCACAGTCCGAGCGTGAATTCGGAAAGCTTTTATGTGAAAATATGAGAAACAATAATTTTTAGAGTTAAAATTTAGGTTTTAGTTGACTTTGGTCAACATTTTGAGTAAACAGATCCGGATCTATGTTTCGACGATTCCGGGAGGTCCGCAGTAAAATATGGAACTTGGGCGTATGCCCGGAACTGAATTCTGAGGTCCCTAGCCTTAGAAATATTTTTTGAAGAAAATTGTTGTGCTTGTTTTTACAAGAAATAAAGAAATGAATTAATGTGTGAAATCGTCGATATCAGGCCCGTATTTTGGTTCCGAAGCCCGGTACAAGTTTGTTATGATAAATAAGTCCTATCTGTGAAATTTGGTGAGAATCGGAATTTATTTGACGTGATTCGGACGTCCGGTTAAAAAGTTAGAAAATTTGAGTGTTCTTGAGAAAATCAGGAGTTTTGAGGTTAAATCCACGGTTTCTATAGGAGTTTTAATCCCATACAGTTAGTTTCTCCGCTTGTTGAGGTCGTTCTCGTGGGTGATCTCAATAAGCGGATAACAGTGGTCGTGGTCATTATAAAGGATAGGCGACGTGGAATTTTGCGGACTGCATATTTCAAATCTTAAACTTCATGGGTGATTTAATGGAACCATCTCATCAAAGAAAAGATGTGACGCCATGACGTCATTCGTCATGAAGACGCCTGTTCCCGTCACATTGCATCGATTCACGTGCGGCTCTTGATTGGCTCTGTCATTCTGATTCTACTGGCAATCATGATGAATCATTTCTGGTTCGGTGCCTCTTCCCTATAAATAGAGCTTGTTTTACCAGTACTCAAATTTTACTTTCTTTAGACTCACCACTCGAATTTTATCCCCTTTCTAACTCATAGCTTTTCTTAATACTTCCAGTTTTATTCTCCTGACTTTCCTCAACCTTTATCGCCATGTCAAATTGTAACGACCCGATTGGTCGTTTTGAAAATTTGTAGTTCGTCGGTGGTTTGAGGGAATGATTAGCTCCGCACGATGTATTATGACTTGTGTGAATCGCCGGTTTTGGTTTTCAAGTTATTCAGAATCGATTTGGAAGAACGGACCTCAAGATTGAAGCTTTAAGTTGGAAGAGTTGACCACATTTGACTTTTAGCATTTGACCTCGGATTGGAGTTTTGATAGTTTCATTAGGTCCGGATGGTGTTTTTGGACTCGGACGTATGCCCGAATTTGCATTTGGATATTTCTAGAAGGATTCGGCACGAATTGGCGAAAGTTCGAAATTTGAAGGTTTGGAAAGTTCATAAGTTTGACTGGAAGTTAACTTTGAGGATATCTGATTCAGCTTGTGTTCCGGGGATTTTAATAACTTCGATATGTCATTTGAGACTTGTGTGAAAAATTTGGGTTCATTCCAAATTGATTTGCTATGTTTCGGCACGAGTTTTGGAAGTTGAAAAGTTCAAGTTCGAATTGAGGTGCGATTCATCGTTTCGATATTGTTAGGTGTGATTTGAGGCCTCGAGTAGGTTTGTGTTATGTTATGGGACTTGTTGGTATGTTCGGACGGGGTCCCAAGGGGCTCGAGTGAACTTCGGACGTAGTTCGGATCATTTTAAATGGCGCTGTTGTCACGACAACGATTTCATACATTAATTCATTTCTTTATTTCCTATAAAAACATGCACAACAATTTTCTTCAAAAAATGTTTTCTAAGGCTAGGGACCTCGGAATTCAATTCCGGGCATACAACCAAGTTCCATATTTTACTGCGGACCTCCCGGGATCGTCGAAACATAGATCCGGGTCCGTTTACTCAAAATATTGACCAAAGTCAACTAAAAACTAAATTTTAACTCTAAAAATTATTGTTTCTCATATTTTCACATAAAAGCTTTCCGGATTCACGCCCGGATTGCGCACGCAAATTGAGGTAATTAAAATTAGTCTTTTTAGGGCTAATGAGCCCGGAATAGAGTCTTAATTAATAAGATGACCCTTTGGGTCATCACAATCTCCACCTCTAAAACAAACGCTCGTCCTCGAACGAACATAGAAAATTACCTGAACTGGCAAACAAGTGTGGATATCTACTTTGCATGTCCGACTCAGACTCCCAAGTAGCTGACTCAACAGGCTGACCTTTCTACTACACTCGAACTAAAGGATAAATCTTTGACCTCAACTGACGAACCTACCGGTCTAAAATGGCTACCGACTCATCCTCATAAGTCAAATCTTTGTCCAATTGGGTAGAGCTGAAATCTAACATGTGGGACGGGTCACCATGATATTTACGGAGCATAGATACATGGAAAACCGGATGAACTGAGGATAACCCTGGAGGAAACGCAAGTCTATAAGCTACCTCCCCCACTCTATCGAGAATTTCAAATGGTCCGATATACCTAGGGCTCAACTTGCCCTTCTTCCCAAATCTCATGACACCCTTCATGGGAGATACCTGAAGTAATACTCTCTCTCCAACCATGAATGCCACATCACGAACCTTACGGTCAGCGTAACTCTTTTTCCTAGACTGAGCTGCACGAAGTCGATCCTGTATAACCTTGACCTTATCTAAGGCCTCCTGAACTAAGCTGTACCCAATAACCGAGCCTCTCCCGGCTCAAACCACCCAACTGGAGATCTACACCGTCTACCATATAATGCCTCATAGGGAGCCATCTGAATGCTCGACTGATAACTATTATTGTAGGAAAACTCTGCTAACGGCAAGAATTGATCCCAAGAACCTCCAAAATAAATAACCCTCCAAGATCTGAATAGTACGATCGGACTGTCCGTCCGTCTGAGGATGAAATGTTGTGCTCAACTCAACTTATGTACCCAATTCTCGCTAAACTGCCCTCCAAAAGTGTGACGTAAACTGCGTACCTCGATCAGAAATAATAGACACGGGCACACCGTGAAGGCGAACAATCTCTCGAATATATAACTCCGCAAACGCTCCGAAGTATAATTACTTGCCATTGGAATGAAATGTGCTGATTTAGTCAGACTATCCACAATAACCCAAACGACGTCGAACTTTCTCTGAGTCCGTGGGAGTCCAACAACGAAGTCCATAGTGATACGCTCCCACTTCCACTTAGGAATCTCTATCTGTTGAAGTAAACCACCGGGTATTTGATGCTCATATTTCCCCTGTTGGAAATTTAAACAACGAGCCACATAAGCAACAATATCTTTTTTTATCCTTCTCCACCAATAGTGCTGTCGCAAGTCCTGGTACATCTTGGCAACACCCAGGTGAATAGAATACTTAGAACTGTGAACTTCCTCAAGGATCAACTCACGAAGGCCATCGACATTAGGCACACATATACAACCCTGCATCCTCAAAACACCGTCATCCCAAATTGTAACCTTCTTGGCACTACCGTGCCGAACGGTGTCCCTAAGGACCATCAAGTGCGGGTCATCATCCTTCCGATCTCTGATACGTTCGAATAAGGAAGATTGAGCAGTTGTACAAGCTAGGACATGGCTGGGCGAAATGTCCAACCTCACAAATTGATTAGCCAACGTCTGAATATCTGAAGCTAACGGTCTCTTACCAACTGGAATAAATGCAAGGCTGCCCATACTTACTGCCTTCCTAGTCAATGCATCGGGCACCACATTGGCCTTTCCTGGATGATACAATATAGTGATGTCATAATATTTCAATAACTCTAGCCATCTCCTCTGTCTCAAATTAAGATCCTTTTGCTTGAACAAGTACTGGAGGCTACGATGATCCGTGTAAATCTCAGATGGTGATACGCTCAAATTACACCTTAAAATAGTGTAAGCGGTCGATTGTCAAATATAATAACCCAACAAGGTTGGGGTCGAATCCCACAGAGAACAATATGGAGGCGATTAGGAATGTAGAGAATTATCACTTATCACGCAATGCCAAACGAATAGATTTTGGTTTTGAAAATGTTTATAACTAAATGCGAAAATACAAAACTAACCTAGAAAGCAAGTAAAATGATCAATGACAAAAAGTATGAATGTATCGGTAATTACACTCAAGCAACGATCCAATGTATTTCACGATTTTACAAATATAAGCGAGTTTATGTCAATTAGCCACGGATAATAATTCTAAATTAGCTTTTTCCAAAGACTAATAAGACTTCCTAATTGAATCATTCCTAACCCAATCAAGAGATTAAGCACACCTGGATATGGCCACAAGTAGTTCAATCCTATCCCTAGATAGAATCTATAAAATGAGGGTTAAAGCCTCAAGTTCTTGTTAATTAATCTTTCCCAACCCCAAATTATCTTTTCCAAAATTAATTCGGAGTTAATGGGCGAGTCCTAGTTAGCTAATCCCTTTGGAAACATTAACGAACAAGAATAATTAAAGAAACAATAACTCACTTCATAAAAGATGAAAAATCATTCAATACATAAGCACAACAAGGTATTTAATCCACACCTTAAACATGAATATTTCCATAAACAAGAACTAGTGTTGGAAATAAATACTACACACTTAAATATTCAATACAAATCAAGGAAACGAAGAAACAAACATAAATGGGTAATAAATCCTTAACCACAAGGTTGAAATCTTCAAATACCAAGTGTGTGTGCAAACCTAGCTTCCACAAATGTTTTCTCTCTTCTTCTCTACTCAAAAATATCTTTACAATGCCAAAAGATTCCTCCAAAAGATCTGCTAGGTCGAGTATATCAGAGTTGGAAATGAGAACATGTGTTTTTACATTTTTGCCCAGTGTTGATGCCCGTTGACCGCACTTGCAGAAGAATCTTCGCAGGTGCGGTTCCGTAGGAGCGGAAATCCACTCGCAGGTGCGAATCTGGGTGTCTTGATCAATTTCTGCAGGTGCGTGAATTACTCCACAGGTGCGGTTTTGTACAATTTAGCCTTCCTTCGCAGGTGAGTTGCACACTTCGCAGGTGCGAGGTCACACCAGCGACCCAGAATCTGCATGTGCGGAATCACTGGAAGTTCTGTGCATATTTTACCACGTTTTGCTCGACTTTACTCCAATTCAACACCAACCACTTCATGGCATCATTTCCCTGAAATTCGAGCAATTACACACTATAAACGACCTCAAGTTATCATTTAAGGATACAAAATCTAACGAAAAGAGGCTAAAATGAGTGGTAAAATCACCACATATCACATGGCACGCCATAAAGATAGTGCCTCCATATTTTTAATCCGTGAACAATGGCGGCCAAATCCAAGTCACGAACAGGATAATTCTTCTCATGAACTTTCAACTGCCGAGACGCATATGCAATCACCCTGCCATCCTGCATCAATACTTCTCCAAGCCCAACACAGGAAGCATCACAATATACTGTAAAAGATCCTGAACCTGATGGCAATACCAACACCGGTGCTGAAGTCAAGGCTATCTTGAGCTTATGAAAGCTCGCCTCACACTCATCTGACCATTTAAATGGGGCACCCTTCTGAGTCAATCTCGTCATCGGGGCTGCTATAGACGAGAACCCCTCCACAAAACGACGGTAGTATCCCGCCAAACCCAAGAAGCTCCTGATTTCCGTGGTTGAAGTGGGTCTAGGCCAGTTATTGACTTCCTCTATCTTCTTAGGATCTACCTAAATACCCTCTGCTGATACGATGTGACCCTAGAAAGCTACTGAATCTAACCAGAATTCACACTTTGAAAATTTTGCATACAACTGATTATTCCTCAAAGTATGGAGTGCTATACGGAGGTGCTGCTCGTGTTCCTCCCGATTGAGGGAGTATATAAGAATATCATCAATGAACACAATTACGAAGGAATCCAGATAAGGCTTGAAAACTCGATTCATCAAATCCATAAAGGTTGCTGGGGCATTAGTCAAGCAAAAAGACATCACCAAAAATTCATAGTTCCTATACCTTGTCCGAAAGGTTGTCTTAGGAACATCAGATGCACTAATCTTCAACTGATTGTAGCCCGATCTCAGATCAATTTTCGAAAACACACTAGCACCCTGAAGCTGATCAAATAAATCATCAATTCTCGGTAATGGATACTTATTTTTGATAGTAACCTTATTCAACTACCGATAATCTATACACATTCTCATCGATCCATCCTTCTTCTTTACAAACAAAACCAATGCACCCCAGGGTGAGAAACTAGGCCTGACGAAACCCTTATCAAGCAGGTCTTGCAACTGTTCTTTCAGTTCTTTCAATTCTGGTGGAGCCATCGAGTATGGAGGAATAGAAATGGGTTGCGTGCCCGGAGCCACATCAATACAAAAATCGATATCCCTGTCGGGTGGCATCCCTGACAGGTCTGCAGGAAACACTTCGGGAAACTCCCGAACAATAGGCACTGACTATATTGAAGAAATTTCGGCATCAAAATAACGAATATGAGCCAAATAAGACAAACATCCCTTCTCAACCATGCGACGAGCCTTGGCATAAGAAATCACTCTGTTGGGAGAATGACCAGGAGTCCCTTTCCATTCTAACCAAGGCAATCCCGGAAAAGCTAAAGTAACTGTCTTGGCGTGACAATCCAAGATGGAATAATAAGGCGACAACCGATCCATGCCCAATATGACATCAAAATCGATCATATCAATAAGCAAAAGATCTACACTAGTTTCAAGACCCTCAATAGCATCCCTCACGGGCGTAGACACATAAATAGGGACACTCAAGGAATCACAGGCACAACCAAATACGAGGCAAAATATGATGACACATAAGAATAAGTAGACCCCAAATCAAACAAAACTGAAGCAGCTCTATAACAAACTGAAATGCTACTTGTGATAACTGCATCAGAGGACTCCGCCTCGGGTCTGGCTGGAAATGAATATAATCAGGGCTGGGCCCCACCACCCTGAACTACGTCACCAGGAGGACCCCTGACAGGTGGACCTCCACCTCTAACGGGGTGGCCTCCACCTCTAGAATTCTGACCTCTACCTCTGGCTACCTGAGCCCTACCCCTAGCTGGTTGGGCAGGTGGTGCTGCAACTGGTGCCGGAACTATAGCACGAGAATTCTGGTACTGAGAATTATCCGACGAGCGAGGACAATATCTGGCAATGTGCCTCGGGTCACCACAAGTGTAACAAGACCTCGGCTGCTGAGACTGCTGGCCGACAAAATGACCCTGTCGACCAGTATAACCACCCTGAACACTCTGAAGACGAGGTGCACTAATAGGAGTTGGCTACTCAGAATAAGTCAAGTAAGAGCCACGACCACCTGAGGTACCATGTGAAGCCTCAAGTGCTGAATGGAATGTCCTGGAAGAATGGAATCTACTAAAAGTAACCCCGCCTCCAGATGAGGCACCGCCGAATCCACCCGAATGGCGAGGTCTCTTGTTTGAACTATGACCTCCCAATCTGATAACCATCTCAACTCTCTTGGCCACATTGGCCGCATCCTGAAAGGAAATCTCGGTCCTTGTCTCCTTAGCCATCTGCAACCTGATGGGCTGGGCAAGGCGCTCAATAAATCTCCTGACCCTCTCTCTCTTTGTGGGCAACAAAAGAATAGCATGTCGGGCCAGATCCACAAAATGATTCTCATACTGGGTGACAGTCATGCTTCCCTGCTGAAGACGCTCAAACTGACGACGCTTCTCATCTCTAGTAGTGATAGGCAAAACTTTTTCAAAAAAAGGTGTGAAAACTGATCCCAAGTCAGAGCAGGTTACCCAGCTGGTCTAGTTAACAAATAGTCCCTCCATCATTTCTTGGCGGAACTAGACATCTGGAATGCGGCGAAGTTGACCCCATTGGTCTCCAAAATACCCATATTTCGAAGAACCTCATGACAACTATCGAGATATTCCTGAGGATAATATGAAGTAGCACTACTGAATTGAACAGGAAAAAGCTTGATGAACCTGTCCAGTCTCCCCAAAGCATCGGAAGTCATAGCTACCCCATCAGCAATCGGGGCTGCACCAACTGTCTGAACTACCCCGACTGGGTTGGCTGCTGGGGTCTGGACCTGAGGAGTAGTCTGATCAGAAGTGTGGATAGGAGGAGTCTGGACCCCTCCACCAGCCTGAGATACGGCTGCTGCAATAGGGAGTGCGCCAGTCTAGGATACACTCTCCATAAGGCCCACCTAATCGGACCAAAGCATCCTGAAGCACCGGGGTAGCAATGAACCCCTCTGGGACCTGAGCTGGTCAAGCTAGAATGGTCTGAGCTGGAGCCCTCTCATCAATCTCAACTTGGGGCTCCGCAGCTGAGGCTGCAGTATGAGCACAGGCTGAGTCTTTCCCCTGCCTCGGCCTCTGACGTGGCCTCGGCCTCTGCCCCTATTAGGAGCTGCTGCTGCTGGAGGACCAGATTGTTGGTCAGCGGAAGAGGAAGCACGTGTTCTCTCCATCTGCGAGAGAATAGAAGAGGTAAATCAGTATTTTCTGAGATATCAAGAATCACACGATAGAGTAGAAATAAAATGAGTTCGTTCCTAACTTTATAGCCCCTGAGAGATAAGTACAGACGTCTCTGTACCGATCCCTCAGACTCTAATAAGCTTGTTCATGAATTGTGAGACCTAGGCAACCTAGTTCTCTGATACCAACTTGTCACAACCCAAATTCCCAACCCACGGGATCGTGATTGCGTCTACCACCATACTTGCTAGGCAAGCCAATGTTAGAAATTCAACTAACCGTTTCCTTTTAAAAAATTTACTTCACCATAACAAAACAATTTAAAGTAAATACAAAATCTACTACTGCCCAAAAATAATACCAGAATAATATTCAAAATAGAAATAACGAGCAACGAACTAATACTAACTACATAACTACCCAAAGTCTGGTATCATAATCCACGAACTACTAAAGAGTACTACAAATAATTGGGCTGAAAGAAATATGTCTTTGTTTTGAACGAAATAAAACAGCAATCTAAATAGATAAGGGAAGACTCCAGGAATCTGCAGACGCAAGCAGATCTACCTCGTGTCTCCGCGCGTATAGAATCAGCAACTACTTTCACCTAGCTTTGACCGGTACCTGGATCTGCACAAGAAGTGCAGAGTGTAGTATCAGTACAACCGACCCCATGTACTGAGTAAGTGTCGCGCCTAACCTCGGCGAAGTAGTGACGAGGCTACGACAGGACACCACATAAAACCTAGACATGTATAAACATACTATTAGAAGCAATAGCAATTAAAGAGTTAACATTATATCCAATAATGGGAAGGGATCATGCTATGGGGAATTTAGCATAAGGAGTGAGAAAAACAACAAGACAGCAATAAAAAGTAATCAACAATAATTTAAAGCAATAATTATAGAAAAGGAACTCGCACGACACCACCCTTCGTGATCTTACTCTCATGCTCCCCATATCATAAATAAGCATACACGACATCACCCTTCGTGCTTTTACTCTCACAATGTATTTCATTCAGGAACGGCATCACCCTTCGTGCTTTTACTCTCACAATGTATTTCATTCAGGCACGACATCGCCCTTCGTGCTTTTACTCTCACAATGTATTTCATTCATGCACGACATCACCTTTCGTGCTTTAAACTCTTCCTCACAATAGAATATATTTGGATCATGCACGGCATCACACGACCCAAATTCCCAACCCACGGGATCGTGATGGCGCCTAACACCATACTTGCTAGCAAGCTAATGTTATAAATTCAACTAACCGTTTCCTTTTCAAAAATTTACTTCACCATAATAAAACAATTTAAAGTAAATACGAAAACTACTACTTCCCAAAAATAATACCAGAATAATATTCGAAATAGAAATAACGAGCCACGAACTAATACTAACTACACAACTACCCAGAGTCTGGTGTCACAATGCATGAACTACTAAAGGGTACTACAAATAATTGGGCTGATAGAAATATGTCTCTGTTTTGAACGAAATAAAACAACAATCTAAATAGATAAGGGAAGACTCCAGGAATCTGCGGACGCCAGCAGATCTACCTCGTGTATCCGCGTGTATAGAATCAGCAACTACTTTTACCTAGCTTTGACCGGTACCTGGATCTGTACAAGAAGTGCAGAGTGTAGTATCAGTACAACCGACCCCATGTACTGAGTAAGTGACGAGCCTAACCTCGGCGAAGTAGTGACGAGGCTAGGACAGGAAACCACATAAAACCTAGACAAGTATAAACATACTAGCAGCAACAATATCAATTAAAGAGTTAACATTATATCCAATAATGGGAAGGGATCATGCTATGAGGAATTTAACATAAGGAGTGAGAAAAACAACTAGACAACAATAAACAGTAATCAACAATAATTTAAAGCAACAAGAATAGAAAAGGTGCTCGTACGGCACCACCCTTCGTGCTTTTACTCTCATCCTCCCCATATCATAAATAAGAATACACGGCATCACCCTTCGTGCTTTTAATCTCACAATGTATTTCATTCAGGCACAGAATCACCCATCGTGCTTTTACTCTCACAATGTATTTCATTCAGGCACGACATCACCCTTCGTGATTTTACTCTCACAATGTTTTTCATTCATGCACGACATCATCCTTCGTGCTTTACACTCTTCCTAAAAATAGAATATATTTGGATCATGCATGGCATCACCCTTCGTGCTTTACACTGCTCCTTATCAATCACAGAATCATTAACAACATACAAAGATGAATTTCACAGGAAATCAATATTTCATCATAGTTTCTTTTATCATATATCATTTCAATATCAATTCAATATTTACAAGGGATTTCACAAGAAATCAGTGTTCCAACATAGTTTCTAATGTTATTTATTATTTAAATCTCAACTCAAGGTTCACAATATTATCCATCATGGTGGAACCGTATACCAAACTTCCAACATTTAAACAGCAACGATAATCACAAGTAATAGGCTTTACAACTACCAAAATAACAAGAATTTACTTTCACTCGAATGTTATGACCTGACCACAACGTATAGGTACTCATCACCTCACATATACATTGGATTTAGCAACAAAACAGGTAACAAGTAGTCACACAATACCTATTCCCTCAAGCTAAGGTTAGGCACAATACTTACCTCGAATTCACAGGCCACTCACTATTCAAGCACTGCTTTTCCTTTGAATTGGGCTTGAACTCACTCGAATCTAATCAAAATTGGGTTCAATATAATTAATTATTGCTAAAGGTATTAACTTTAATGAAAAATCATGGTTTTTCTAAGTTTTCCCCAAAAAAATACGAAATCGACCCCGAGCCCGCTTGGTCTAAACTCGAAGTTCGGACCAAAATCCATTTACCCATTCTCCCCCAAGCCCGGATATGCAATTGGTTTTGGAATCCGACCCCAATTCGAGGTCTAAATTCCCAAATTTTGAAATTCCTAAGTTCTACACAAAAATCCCTAACTCTACCATGAAAGTTTCTAGATTCTATGATGAAATCTTGTAAAAAGTAGTTAAGGATTGAAAGAGATGAGTTAGAAATCACTTACCTATGATTTGGGGAAGAAAAATATTTTGGAAGATCGCCTATCTTGTTCTAGGGTTTTATTATTTTTGAAAAGTGGTAAAATAAATAGAAGTCCCGTATTTATACCTATGCCTCAGGTCCCTGTTACCGCTGTCAGCGGAATCCAGGCCTTGCCCCACCGCTGTCAGCGGAATAGTGGCACGGCAGCAGAAAGTTGCCCTCAACAACCGCTGTCAGCAGGATTTCGGGCACTGCAACGGAACCTGGTCCGTGGTCGCAAAATTCCAAGCGCTGCCGCACTTCCAGGTTCAGAGACCTGCAATCTACAACTATTAACTCCAGTTATTTTTCTAAGTCTCCAAAACACTCTGTGGCCTACCCGAAACTCACCCGAGCCCTCGGGGCTCCTAACCAAACATACATGCAAGTCCAAAAGCATCATACGGACTTGCTCGTGCGATTAAATCACAAAACTAACATCAGAAACCGCATATTTAACCTCAAAACTCCTGATTTTCTCAAGAACACTCAAATTTTCTAACTTTTCAACCGGACGTCCGAATCACGCCAGATAAATTCCAATCCTCACCAAATTTCACAGATAGGATTTAATTATCATAACAAGCTTGTACCGGGCTCTGGAACCAAAATACGGGTCCGATACCAACGATTTCACACATTAATTCATTTCTTTATTTCCAGTAAAAACAAGCACAACAATTTTCTTCAAAAATTATTTTCTAAGGCTAGGGACCTCGGAATTCAATTCGGGGCATACGCCCAAGTCCCATATTTTACTACGGACTTCCCGGGATCGTCGAAACACAAATCCGGGTCCGTTTACTCAAAATGTTGACCAAAGTCAACTAAACACCAAATTTTAACTCTAAAAATTATTGTTTCTCATATTTTCACATAAAAGCTTTCCGGATTCACGCTCGGATTGCGCATGCAAATCGAGGTAATTAAAATTCGTCTTTTTAGAGCTAATGAGCCTAGAATACAGTCTTAATTCATAAGATGACCCTTTGGGTCATCACATTTGCATTGCTGGTTTTTATGCTGTTACCTGTTCTTTCTGGCATTCTTCGCAATCGCAAAAGGTGTTTTGGTCAATGGATCTATTTGTTCTTCACGTTCGTTCTTCTGAGGTCGTGTTCGCACTGGGTTGAAGACTTTTGCTTCGTGTCCGCGTCTGTTGCTATGCATTCACGTAGTGTTGAGGTTTGGCAGCTAGGAGTTGGAGATTTCTTCAACGCGATCGCGAAAGGTGAGTCGCGTTCGTGAAGTTTGTATCAGTGGTCATTGCGTTCGCGTGAGGTGTATCGCGAACGCGTAGTGATTTTGGTGGCGGTGCATCTTTTGTCATCGCGAACGCGATGGACTTATCGCGTTCGCGTAAGAGGATGCCTGGGCAAAAGTATAAAGTACTCTGTTTTGGGGGTTTCTGCCATTTTTGCGTTTTTGGAGCTATGGAGCTTGGATTGAGGCGATTCTTGAAGCATTTTTCACCATGTGGATCGGGGTAAGTGTTCTCTACTCGATTTTGGTTGTATTTCATGAATCTATCTTCAATTTTTGCTATTGGTTTATGAATTGTAAAGAGGAAATTGAGGGTTTTTAGCCTAAATTTTCATAATGTGAATTTTTTAGTTTTGAACATCGATTCAGAGTCGGATTTGAGTGAAACTAGTATGGTTGGACTCGTAATTGAATAGGTTGTCGGATTTTTTGAGATTTGTCTGGTTTTGAGGTGCGGGCCCGTGTTGGACTTTTTGGATGATTTTTGGCTTTTGATTAAAAAATTGACCTTTATTGATTGGGTTTATTTCCTTTTTTTGGTGTATTTGAGTTGCTTTTGGCTAGTTTCGAGCCGTTCGGAGGATGATTTGAGCGGAATGGCGCTTCTAGTGTATTGATTTGTCTTGTTGGAGGTAAGTGTCTTGCCTAACTTTGTTGAGGGAATTTTTCCTACTATTTAACATTATTTTCTACATGCGGGGGTGATACATATATGAGGTAACAAACTTATATGCATGTGTCAGGGTTAATCAGGCTCGGGGGTAGGTTATGCTATGAATTGTGCATTGTAGGATTACGTGACCTTTTTTCTTCATGTCTTACTCGACACATAGATACTAAGAATGCATAATTAAATGTTAGAAACCAAGATTTAGTTTATTATAAATTGATCAAAATTTGGCAAAATTCTGAGAAAAACCTTGATGTGTCTAATTTGGTCATCATTGTGCTTAATCATTAATACATTGCTACGACCGATATTCTTGAGATATTATATTCTATACTCGTGTTGTAGATCATTCTTGAGATTTGCTGAAATACTTGAATAATAAGGTTCTTGAGGGTTTATTGATCTATTGTTGGCTTGAAAGTTGTGAATGGGGTTCATTTGGAATATTCATTTAAATACTCTCCTTGACATTATTTATGCTTCCTACCTTGTTTGACATTGATATACATATGCTTGGTAAGGAAGAGAGTAAAGCATGAAGGGTGATGATGTGCCATTATATACATGCTATCATGTGAGGGAGAGTGTAAAGCACAAAGGGTGATGTTGTGCCATATCATTTGAGAGTAAAAGCACGAAGGGTGATGCCGTGCCATGTTATGTGAGTGTAAAGCACAAAGTGTGATGCTGTGTCATTTCATTTGAGAGTGAAAGCACGAAGGGTGATGTCGTGCCATTGCATTTATATTATCATGATTTTATGTTATCACGAGTTCATGGCACGAAGGGCGTTTTCGTGCAGGTGAGGACGAGGGACATGCATTATGTCGTGATATCCTTTCCTTGTAGATACGTTCATGTCTTTACCTTGAGCTATTACTGTCGTACTTATGGTTCCTATGTGACTTGTCGTTACTGTTCTTTCTTTTTTCTCGATCTCAAATGTTGTTGTGTTGCCCATGCCTTCTACTTGCTTAACTTGCCAATACCATGCCTACTTTCTGCTGTTACAATTACATCCATGTCGTATCTATTTTGTTGCAATTTAGTACAGGCCTTCTACCATGTTAGTCATTCATGCCTCTACTTGTTAATTTATAAAGATCACGTGTTCCCTTCTTATTTGTTATATCTATATCTAGGCCTCCACCATGCTAGTTAGTTGAAGTTTATATTTTTCTTTTCTAATTGCTGTAATTACTCCTATGGTTTTAGCATAGTATTATTATTGTTGCCCATATGTATATCCCCGTTCATTATTTCTACTTGCGTATTTTCTACTTTGTCATTTTTGTTATCAGCAATTCTGCCATCCGGTTGGTACTGTTATATGCATATTTGGTGAGGATGAGATAAATGCACGAAGGGTGTTGCCGTGCAATTGACTTGATATTTGAGTACATTTCTCACGCTATGAAAGTTTTGGAATGACTATCGTGGTTTATTGGTTTTTGCTCTAAGGAAAAGAGTGGTCGAGATATTGGAAAATGTTAAATTGTGATCTCTTCTAGTACTCAGTTATTGCTTTGCATATTCGTTTCGTATACTCTTTTCTTTTATATCGTAGTATAGTTCTATTGCTAGTTTACGGTACATGTTTTATCAGTGAGTATTGTCACACCTCCTTATTATACGCCCCAAAGGGGTATGGGAGTTCTTCCAATTAAAGTGACATTATTCGAAATAGGATTATTTTATTTATTAGAGTC
>ML320194.1:0-13980 GCA_005239505.1 Nicotiana paniculata
GCTTCCATAATTTGACACATAATTCATATTTTCTGGGTAAGGAGTGTGATGGCTTTCTGTATTCCAATCTCCTCCGTCCTCCTCAAGTTGTGTTATTTGGTGTCTATTTATATGTTTAGGGCGAACCCTAACCATGTAGGAGACTTCTATTTCAACCGGGAAACACTTAACTCGTCAAAACTAGGATTTGGCCGAAACTGAGGACCCCGGGCGTTTGGGCTCTAACGCACCCCTAAGGCCAGGGCAGGCCTCGCGTTTGGACCCTAACGCCCCTCTAACGCCAAAGGCTGACTGGCCTTATAGGGTAAACGCCCCCCTAACGCCAGGTAGGGTCAGGCTTTAGGGGGCAAACGCCCGGCTATCGCTCGGGTGTCTCCTTTGGCATATTTTCGACGTATTTGCATCCCTTTAGCTCCGTTTCCATCTCCAATTCACCTACACATAAAATAAACTCTATTNCACTATGCATTTTAGTCTCGCATCAGTTACCCTCTCTTGCCACCACAGTAGAACTCCCAGTTCTTTAAGGATTTGGACTGGGCTTTTGTGCATTCTCCAGTTTCTTCTTCTCCTTATCCTTCTCCTTCTCCTTCTCCTTGTTGGATTCATTTAATTTCTGATGCCCATCTTTTTTGTCACTTGTAATTTGTAGAAGTGGTGGATTAATTTCCTCAACTTTAAGTGCCTCAAGTTTGTTTTTTGTAGCTAATGCCTCAGCATTGTTCTTCCCTTTCACATTGTCAACTTCCTGCTTCTTTGTTATTTCAATGATATGGAATATATTATCTCGTTGGTACTTATTCCTTCTTCACTGCATTCACTCTTGTTTGGTAGGATTTGAAATTGGCTTGCCCAGTACCTTACCACTCGAGAGAAACTTAGATGATGAAGCTGCTGTGCCAGCTACCTTTTCACGGTACCTTGATCCTCTACAGCTTCATCATACCTTTTGTGTAGCTCAGGATGAATCACCCAGCAATCAAGCCCATTGTGACCTTGATTCTTACAAGTCTTACATTAATTTGGCATGTAGTCATTCTTAATATTGATCCACTTGAACTCCTCAGGCACAAACTCATCTTCCTCCTCTACAATTTTAATTCGTTAGGGGAACTTAGATAGAAAATTAACCTCAATCTTGAACTTTGCACAACTAGGTCTGGTACAATTTGGAGTTGCAAGATCAACATGCAAAGGATTACCTACTACACTAGCTAATGAAAAAACAAACTCCTTACCAAAGAAATTAGGTGGTAATTCTGGAAAACTGATCCAAGCTACAGCAATTGGTGTTTCTTCCTCAGGCCTCCACCATAGATTCCACTACGTGCACCTCATCTACCATGTTTCACCTTGAGCTTTCAAATAGAATACAAGCTTAGAATGAATATGAACATAATCCTCCCTTACAGACCACCTTACCAACACATGATCATCTTCAATTAAACCTATTGAGCAGGCTCCTTAATCTCACACTGGATGGGCATAACTTTAGGTAATTCTTTAATAAGAGGCTTCCTATAAAAGAATTTTCCAAGAACTTCCAGTTGAAGGCCTTGATGCACGATTGATTGTTTCACTCATTGTTACTTGCACTTGATTATGGGTTCACCATTAAGAAACCCGACTTGTTTAATAGGTATTTTGGCTAGGGTTTGTATGGGCACATTTAATGAAGTAGGTTGTAGTAATTTATCATAGTTTTGGATTGGATTAGTGTTGGTAGAGTTTGTTTGGAGCAGTGAGAGTGGTGAGGACGACTGACCAGCCTCAAGAGGAGGCTGGCTAGTGGCCGGAGAGACCATGAATGGCTCGAAAAAGCTACAAAGGTCATCGCAGTTGCCTGATCGCCAGAGCTCTCACGATAGGGTTTAGCTGAAGCTCTTTAGAGCTAGTTCTGAATCCTTATCAATTCCTTAATTTTCCAAAAATTCTTTTTTTTCAGTTTTCTGAACTTTGGTTACCCTTTCTCTTAACCTCCACTACCTATACAAGGAGAAGTACAAGGCCAAGTCCATGAATTGAGTTTATATAAGACTTCAAAATTGAAGATTATATGTGTCTATAACTTTTCTTCACATTGCAAATTTTGAATAATTCTTTGTGTACATAATTTTAACATCATACAGATTCTTTTAATTTTTTATCCGGAAAATATTATTTTGTACAGTTTTAATTTTTTTTATTCATTGGTTTGACTTATAATGGTTCTCATCTTTGATTTCGTAGAAAGTAGCAAAAAGAATGACGTATTAAAAAGGTCAGGAAAGAGAGAAAATTTTTAAGGTAGAAGATAATGTGTAACTAGAGTTATGGGATTGTTAAAAAGTTTTGGAGCAAATATATGGAAGTTATTCATTATCCTAACCATGGTTAGAGCTTTACTTTGGTTAATTAAATCTTAGCCTTTAATTCTTAATTATGCCACGTGTCTCCATCCAAATAGGAACTTGGGGAAATGGAAAAAATGAGAAATGGAGAGTTGCTTCATCCGAGCCTGACATCACCGCGTAAGGTCCATTTAAGGGGAAGCGCTTTATAACAGAATTTTTTTCATACTTAGGGCTCAAACCCAAAATCTTTGGTTAAGGGTGTAGGGTTCCTACTCATCCCACCACAACCCATGATGGTAACTCAAATCTTTCATATGTTCAGTTTTTCAATACATACATATAATTACACTACACTGACAGTGTAAAATATTTTTGAACTATATTGCCAGTTAAAAGTCAATTGGAAGTGACTTCCTATAGATCCATGAACTCTTACCTGCAAAAGATGACAATTTTTTTTTTGAGCAAACAGAAAATATATATATTAATAATTTAAGGAGCGTTTAGTACATGATTTTCACAAGATGTGTCACGAAGGACACATTGATTCTCTAGGCTTGCCAACAGTTGGCAAGCTTCAAAAGATAATAATTTCTCATCAGTAGCAAGTTCTAGTATTTTCTTATCCACAAAATATACTACATCACTTGGAGGTCTAACAAAAACTTTTTTACTGCCCCCATGAAAGTTTCTTCTTCCAGCTGCTCCCAAAACTTGACTTCCCGTATTGAGCAACTTCTTGCTAGTTAATGAGCTGTCCTATTCCCCTCCCTGAAGGTGTGCTGGAGGATAACCCTCTGCTGGTGCATTAACCACCTGCAATCATTCACAACTTTATTAAATATATTATTACCTTCATGTATGTCATGGATTACCTCCGTGCAATCTGTCTCTATTTCAAGAGGGAAAAGATTCCAATCCGTTGTTGTTCTAAGATCTTCTCTTAGGGATTTCAATTCTGCTGCTAGTGAGCCATTAGCCTGAGTCGATTTTGTAAAATCAACCACCCAATTACCATTGGCATTCCTGATAACACCACCTAAGCCACAACTTTGGTTATAGTTATTGAAATTGGCATCAACACTAAGTTTAAACCAACCCCTTGGAGGTTTATTCCAATTGATTTTAATGAGTAATTTCGGAGGGTTAATAGAGTGTTTTTCCGTGAGTAATTTGAATTCTATATCCCTCTGCATAATAAGAGAATCATTGATGGGGTTGGTAATGTTATTATATTTGTTATTATTTCTATTAAACCAAGTGTTCCAAATGATAAATGGAAAATAAGAGTTCCAGTTTAAGAGCATGTTGTTAATAGGATAGTTCATGTCTCTTATTTGGATGAGTCAGTGGTCACCATTTAAACTATTGTGGTTTTGCCGTCGAAGGAAAGTCCAGAATTTGTCAAAGGCTTTGCATTCTAGGAAAATATATTTTATGGATTCAATATTGGGACCTTTACAGATGGGACAGGAAGGGTCAATGTTAAGCCCAATCTGTGAAAGGTATTTCCTAGAGGGGATTCGATCATGAAGACATTGCCAAAGAAAAAAATTTATTTTACTGGCGCAGTCTAGTTTCCAAATCCAGTCGAAATATAAGTTAGTGTTTTTTGGTGTTTCTAGTAGAGTATAACAGGACCTAGTAGAGAACACACCCTTCATGTTGAGAGAACAAATAGGTAAATCATTAGAGGGGCCTCTAAGAAGAATTTTGGTCTTTGTGATATTAGATAATACAACCGGAGGAAGAGGAAAATATAGGCCATCCAAGTTCCAATTGCAACTATCAAAGATATCTCTAATTTTTATCATAGTATCCTTAGTGGAGGGAGGGCCTATCACACTTTTTCTTAGGTTACCCAATTTAGGGATCCAATTTGTTTCCCATATGTTAAGATTGGAGTGAAGGTGGGGGGATCATATTATGCCCTTAGAGCAAATTTTCCAACCTTTGCAAAAAAATTTCCAAACGAAGGAACACCTTGTCCTTATGTTACATGTACAATAGTATGAAATGATAAGTTTGGCCCAAGGGATTGTGGTTTTTGTAAGAAGTCTCCATCTTAGGCTAGCTAATATGCATAGATTTTTATTCCTAGAATTATGGATACCCAAGCCACCTTTTGGTTGAGGTTGGCAAAGGGTAGACCAGTTGACTAGGTGAATTTTCCTTTTTTCTATTGAACTACCCCATATAAAGTCCCTTTGGACTTTGTCAATTTCTTTTAGGGTTTGATTGGGAAGAAGGGTGTATTGCATATAGTGGTTGGGTATGGAATTTAGGCAAGATGTTATAAGGGTTGTTCTTCCTTCCAGATTAAAGAACTTCAATTTCCAGGAGTCAAATTTGGTTCTCATCTTGTCGATTAGGAATTGATAGTCTCTAGGCTTTGGACTATGGTTTAGAATAGGAAAACCTAGGTAGGTGCCAAAATTAGTACTTTTTTTATACCAAACATAGTGGTGATATCTTTAATGAGAGTATTATTACAATTTGGGGAGAAGAGTATTTTTGATTTATTAATATTGATACATTAACCTGAAAGGGACCAAAATTGGTCAAGGCCGTATTTAATGGCTTTACCAGCTTTATCATTTGCTTTAGCCATGAGGGTAAGATCGTCTGCAAATAATGAATGAGATATTTTTAGGCATCTATTCCCTAAGGATATGGGATCCCAATATTTTGTATCTACCTAGTGCTCTATGTATCTAGTGAGCATTTCCAAGCAGAGAATAAAGATATAGGGAGTGATGGGGTCTCCTTATCGTATTCCCCTACTTGGCTCAAAATAAGTAGTGACAGATCCGTTTACTAAAATTGCTATACTAATAGTTGAGATGCAGCTCAGTAACAATTTAGAAAATTTGGGAGGGAAGTTAAAGTAGTCAAGAGTGTGCTGAACCAAAGACCATTCTAAACGATCGAAGGCCTTTTCTAGATCTATTTTGAGAATCATGTGGCCCTGCTTTCCTTTTAATTTATTAAATTTAGAAAACAGTTACTGGATGATGATTGCATCATCAGACACTCTTCTATTTTTCATGAAACTATCCTGATATGGGCTGATCACTTGATCAAGAAATGGTTTAAGACGGTTTGCAAGGATCTTAGTAATTAGCTTGTAGATAGTATTTCATAAACCAATAGGCCTGAAGTTTTTGATGTTGTTGGCATTATGGATTTTTGGAATAAGGTAGAGAAGGGTTTTGTTAATTTCAGGAGGGATTACTTGGTTGTTGAAAATGTCATGGCAAAGGTCACAAACTGAATGGCCTATGTGATTCCAGTATTTTTGGAAGAAAAAAGGATGGAGACCATCCGGACCAGGAGATTTAAAGGGTTTGAACGAAAAAATAGCTTTTTTAAATTTCGGAGTCTAGGAGGGGTGTATCCAAACTGCCTCGGTTGATTTTATTACAATTAAAATAATGATTAAGGGGGTTAGACCATCTAGTTTTTGAGTGAGAAGTGGTAAAGGTGGAGGTAAAATAGTTATGAACATGTGACATAATTAGGTTATGATCATTAATCCAATTACCAGCATCATCTTTGAAGAAATTAATTTTGTTTCTTCTTTTCCTATTGGTGGTCGAGATATGGAAGAATTTAGTATTTGTGTCTCCTTCATTCAGCCACAAGACTCTGGACCTTAGTTTCTAATAATCCTCCTCAATTTTTAGAATTTCATTGTATTCATTTTTAAGATCTAATTCTAAATTACGAAGGAAAGTACTAGTAGTATAACTATTGGAAGTTTGGATACCTTGGAGCCTAGCTAGTAATTTCCTCTTCCTTCCCATAATATTACCAAAGGTACTGTTTTTCCAGGGTTTTAATTTTTCAACAAAGTTAAGGCTGGCTTTGAAGTAGTCACTACCATACCAATTATTTTTTACTAAAGTCTAGAATTCTGGATGTTTACACCAAAAGGTCTCTAGTCTAAAAGAGAGTTTTTGAATAGACATATTTTTAGGAATCAATTCTATAAGAATAGGGTTATGGTCAGAGTGGGTTATAGGCAGGTGGATTATTGAGCTTTTAGGGAAGAGTTCAACCCACTCCTCATTGCCAAATACTTTGTCTAATTTTTCCATTATAAGGCCCTTTTTATTATGCATGTTGTTTGTCTAAGTGTATTTACTGCCTCTAAAGCCTAGATTGAGCAAGTTACACTTGTTGAGTTTTTACCATATGTACCTAGATCTACTATCCTCAATGGGTTTACCGCTAAATTTTTCACTAGCTGCTAGAATATCATTAAAGTCACCCTACTAGCCAAGGCCCTTTATAAGAGTTGCTTATATTTTGTAGATGCTCCCACATGTATTTCTATTATAGACACAAGTACTAGCATATATAGAAGTAAAAAGCCAAGGTTTACGTATAGGAAGTAACTCTATGGTTTCATGTATTTCCTGATTCCTACATACTGCATTTTGAACATTGATTACTTCATCCATCCACATCATAACCATCTCTACAGATTAACCCTCCGAAGGAACTTCAATCATCTCCGTGAACCCAAAGTCATTTAGTAAAGCCGCATGGTTAGCCATTCTTGTTTTCAACAGTGTCACCATGCAGAGCCTATGAGTATCAATCATCTCCCTCAAATTTCTCCTGAAATGTTTGTTATTCCCTCCCCTTTATTCAAAATTATAAAGTTTGTTGGACGGTTCATTGAAAGATTAATTTCTAGATTTACCCTCTCCATTTTTGCCTCTACTGGATCGGGTGTTGGGTCTGCATGATGATGTTGTGGAGATACTGGAGGGGGTACATGAGGGTTTGGAATCTCCTGGTTCCCCTGGTTGATGTCCCAAGGAAGAAAGATGGGATTGAGATGGGTGTGCATCTCCGTGGGGAAGAAGGGAAGGTCCAATGGAGCATTCTGAGGGTTTATGGGGTTGAACTGCAGTGGCATGATCTATTGCTCTCTCATTACCTGAGCCATTTGAGGGTTTAGGGATGGAGTCATCGGATGAATGATGTTGTTTAGCCAAACTTGGTTGAGGTAGTTTTTCATGGCTAACCGTATTCCTTCAGTTATGAGTTGTGCTAGATATTAGGGGTTGCGGAGGATCACTATTGCCTCTTGACCGTTGATTGGGACTGTGAAGGATATTGCATGGCCTATGAGGCCTAGCTCCATCCAACTGGTGGGTTGGTAGTCTTGTGGTTGAGGGGGTTGGGCATAAATTATTGGAGGGTGTTCCTGAAGGTAAATGGGTGGAATGTTTTCCATGTTGAGAGGTCTGTGTTGGCGTAGGATCTGAATAAGTCGGTTCCTCCTTCGTAGAGATGATGGAATTCTTGGCATTATGGATAGAATAAGAAGTATTAAATGAACTGGGAGTAGGCGTGGAGGTATTGTTAATGGAGGGGGGACGCGGATTGGTGGAAGAATCAATGATTGATCTTTCCAACATTGTGTCTTTTAGTTGCTCAAAGTCTTTTTGGTTTTCTAAGGGTTTGTCCATTTAGCTTCCTTTTTCTTTTTCCGTTGCCATTTGGCCGACATGCGGAGGGGTGGTGAATTTGCCAAATCTTAAGAAAGGATTTGGAAGATATCCTTCGGATAACCCATTAGGCATGGTGCAACAAAATAATTATTGAAACATGGTGTTATTTCCTTGGAATATGTAAGATCCGAAAGAAATTTGGCGGATCCTTTATCCAAGGGCTTGTAAAGGAAAGTTATCCTTGAAACGTCGAGGGGCATGGGCTAAAGCCCATGGATTAAGGAAGTATGGTGGATACCTATTTGTGGTCAAACGAAGCCATATGAGACCTCAATATGCACTACATTTTCTATCCCTATGGCGTGTGGTAGTGCTTTATAAGGTTGAGCTTATTTTGCTCTTAATGATTCCATAGTCTTAAGGTAGTCTATATTGATGGAATCACCTACGTGAGTGTAAAGGTGTAGTCGGCTTTTATTAAAGACTTGGGATGTCTTTCTAGAGCGCTCATGAGACCCAAGGTATGTGCATGACCATAAAAGTACTTTGTTAGTATCGCAAAATTTGCATAAATTAAGGATATAGTATGTGTTGTGGGAATCTCAGCTAATGTCCATTCAGTTCAAGAGTACTTCACTTTGTGGATGTTAGTTGTTGCCTCATTTCACTACGTGTCAATTCAAATCGAAAGATATTAACACTTAAGTACATATTCCTTCTTTTGCCCAGAATTGTTCTATTTTTGTCTTTGCATTAGTGGGTGATTGTTGGAATTATTCATAATGCAAAGTCAAAAATTTCTTTTTGAAAATTGAATTCAAAGGCCGATACAAAATTTAAATCTTATGGGTAGTGACAGTTAGAGCAAAAATTCTTAGTTCGGATGAACCATAGCTAATCTTATAGGTTTGAAATCAATTATTTCTACATATATTGACAATTCTAGCAAAAATCATTAGTTTGGATGAACCATAGCTATTCTTATGCATCCGCCCCTGCTCTAGATTAATTTACCAGTTTAGAATGTGGTGGAGTAGTAGCTCAACCTATATATCTATCTATCAGCTGGTATATCGACTTCTGCCTAACTAGAAACTGTCAGATCACCAACTCTAACCATTTAAGTGAAAAATTCCTCCAAAAAAAGTCAAAACCTCAATCAATAGTAAACAAAATTGGACAAATACAAATATATAAATATATAGACACGCATTGGAGCGCAGCAATCTCTGTTATTCTGGTAATAAAACAGCAACAAATCCATGAAGATGAAATTATATCAAACAGCTTCAATTTGTTTGCTGCTGCTGATGATACAGGGTGCTGAGGGTCAAGACAGGAAGTGCATAAACAAGCTGCTGCCTTGCATGAAATTCCTGAATGGAACAAGAGGGAATCCGCCAGATAGTTGTTGCAATCCACTAAAAGATGTGATTAGTAACATGCCTGAATGCTTGTGTCAAATGGTAAGTATCAAAGGCAGCAATGCAGCGGAGAAAGCTGGGATTGACATTAACGCGGCTCAAATGTTGCCTGCTAGATGTGGACAGCCTGTTAATTACATGGGATGTCTCAAGGGTACGTTTTTCTCTCAACCATTCATCACTTTTAATTTTCCTACATCTTTTTCTAATAAGAGTGGCGTCCGGTCTAGTTATTTGCGCCATCTTTGACTAATTCCATAGATAATATCTACACCCTCCGTTTCATATTGTCATCGGTCGTGATTACTAAAAGTTGTTGAATCAAATTATTTGTCGCTTTAAAAGTTCAAAACAAAATTGATTATCTTTTTTCCTTTTACAAACACTTAACTTTGTTCAAATATTAATGAAGAAATATTAAATATTATGACATGAATAAGGGTAAAGTAGTCAAAATCTCATCTTAATTAATTTTTCTTAAGGAGCGTATACAAAAGAATCATGACATATAATATGAGTCGGATGGAGTACCTCATGTTAGCACACGCTTAGTATCGGTAACTCCAAAACTGGATGGAATTTTAACTTACCAGTTTCATCTGAACTCAAATACTTTTTTGACACGGAGCATAAATTTATATAAAAATCCACTTAAATTGCAATAAAATAGTAGATATACATAAACTCATAACTTTAAAAATATAATAAGTTCAATGCTAGGAATTTAAAGATTGGTAGCACGACCCCAACTCTTTTTTTTTTCTTCCACTTGTCCTCGTCTATGGGCCTCACGCCATCTCCAACCCTAACCCCAACTTTTGTCCCCATAATGGGGATTTTCCCATTTTGGGGACAACTTACTCCAACCATTCCCTCATTTCCCCCCAAAAAAGAATATTCTTTTTTATATTCTTCTCTCTCTTCTATATTATATTATTATCTTTCATTTCAATTTTTTTTTTTAAAATTCTATTAAACAAATTCCATCTTTTATTTTCATTAATTTGTAATTTCCATTAAAATAAGTTCATAAATTTTAAATAATATAATTTGTACGCAATTATTATAGATTAACTAATAATTCAAATAGAAGTGAAATCATTGTGATACAAGATTAATCAAAAACATATTACATAACGATAAAATTCAACCGAAATACTACATAAATATTCAACTTCAACCTCTAGTATTCTCCCATAAATGATCTACTAATGCATTGCGAAGTGCAAAATGAGCTTCTTTGTCCTTAATTTTTCTATGTCGAGCTAAAAATTCTTGAAATCGTTGATTTTCATCTACTGTCATTTCTACTGTTGGAGGTGGACCTTCCGAATCATCTTGAATTGGTGCGTTAAGATCACGCTCATTCTCGATTATCATGTTGTGCAGTATAATACATGTAGTCATTATATCATGTATAATTATAACTTATAATAAAATTAACTTATAATTTTACATAAAAACAATAAATGCACGAAAATTAATTTATCAAAATTATACGCCAAAGTTAAGATGTAAATTAATATTATAAAGATATTACATAAACATAATTTGGTATATATAAAGAGATAAATTAAAAGAGTTAAATAATAAAATATAAGTGAATAGTAATGGGGGAGATGAATAGTGTAACTCCATATTTGAGGGAATACTATTCATCCCCATTATGGGGGCGAAAATGGGGGTGGGTTGAAGCCAAATTACCCCAAATTTTTCCCCGTTATGGAGAAATGGGGTGGGTTGGAGATGGCCTCAGTTTGCTGTTTCGCCATGCTGCCAGCACCCTTTGCTTGTGCACCTCTCCCGCGAAGCACGAGCTTAGGACAAGCTAGCTTTTCTTTTTCTTTCTCGTTTCTTCATTCTTGTTTTTCTCCAAATCACCCGCTATTCTTCCATTATTACAAAAAAAAAAAAGAAAAAAAGAAAAAAAAGAAAAAGAAAAACGTAATGAGTGTAAATCCATCTAATATCCATGCAATCTCTTATCAAATAACATAAGACTTAAGAAATAAAGACATGCAAAATGATGACATTTTGCCAACTTTCATACTCAAGGAGCTTATATCCTAGATATGTTTCTGAGTAATTCTATTTACAAAAGCTCATCAAAAAATCACCTTATATTTGTTTTTCGGGGTCTACCATTTGAACCCGTATGATCTCTCCTGGCTTTTTTCTCCTTTTTCGTCCACCTTGGTGCAAACATTTGAATTTCTACAAATCTCACAAAATAATGGAGTAATACAAAGCTCACAAAATAATGGAGTAACGCGCCTTGAAACAATTGTTGTTTCATATATTTTCTGCACTAGGCATATCCATATATTTACAAGGAGGTGTCAAGTCTTTATATTATATGATAAATATTTTACCCCTAATAATTTAGAATCTATTTTGTAATTTTCAGGAGCATCAAGTTCCGCTGGGTACTCGATGAGATCTTCAAGTGTGAAAATGCTACTGGTTGTTGCTTCTCTGTTTTTTGCTCTAACTTTTCTGGACTTCATATAGTACACACCTCAATTTCTGCTTTTCATGATGAACAATTAACGTCAGTTTATAGTCTCACTCGATTTTAGTTTTTCTTCTTTTTCTCTATTTTGTTAACTACTGAATATTGATTTTATTTTTTTTGTTAAACCTGAATATTGAATTAGTATCCATCTTCTTTGATTCGTTTTTCCCCCTTACCTACCTGTATATTGCTGGCTTCATTTTTTTGGCAATATGTAAGCACAAGTTAATGACAAACGTTCCTCTCCTACCCACATCGGGTTTGTTTAATGATTTACTTAATTAATTGGCAAATTGCCTATGGAATAAGGAGGATAATGGCTTTTTATTTATATTAATTTAGTTATTTATTTTTATGTTCCTAATTTCCCACATGACAATTGATGCGGTCAAGGATATAGGTAGGTTTACCCCATTGGAAGTTTGTGTGTGGGGGGGAGGGGATATAGGTAGGTTTACCCCATTGACCCAAAATTTTTATCATTTTGTTCCATAAGAGTTATTAAATTAAGTAAAATATGACCACATCTTGAAATATATATTATTCCACTATTATGATATGAGTAAAATATACAACTTATAACAATTTTTACGTACTTTATAACTATGAATGATCAATTCTAATTAGTTAATCATATGATTCTTAACAACTGAAAGGTGTCGAACAAATTGGGACCAAAAGAAAATGAATAATCACCTCTACTATATATGGATATCTTTAGTTTCAGTTTGTTTAGGCAAAGGCAAATCGAACATGTTGGTAAAGAAAATCTAATCATTTAAAAATATAGGAAAAATGACATTGTATAGCCGCTTTCAAAATAATAGTCAAAAATATATATATTTAGTATATATTTATATATATACATTATATATATATATATACTAATTTTATACATTTTTTCGGCTATCGAACATAAATATTTTTTTGGCATAGGCTAAAAATAATAATACCCAAAAATATATTCCTACGTCCCCTTTAGATCCAACAACATTATGCACATTAAGGACCTATTCGTTTTGGCATGCATTTAGGTACCAATACATGTGATTACTGCTCAAATAGCATATTCTTTCATTCATACAAGTAATATTTGCGTAACATGAAGACCTTATATGTTGAATTGGTTGGCTAACATGTTCTTGAATGAAACTCAAAGTCAAGTTAGCTTAAGATCTGGCGAGAAACAATTGTTTTATAGTTGAAAAATCAGGAGTATACCGTGAGCTAGTACATTACATTGCCTATTTTTTTGTATCTTATGAATTAGAAAGTGTTCACAAATATATTTTGACTGGTGGAAATATTTTTCGGTTCAGACACAAGGTAAACCGAGAATTACGTCCCACTCTAAAAGCATAAGATGTCTAGACCTACAAAATTAAAATCATCCCATTTGCCATTAATTTGCCATGATTCTCTCTTTGAAAAAAATAATAATAATAATAATTGCCATGGTATTACATTAAGTCCGTTTGTTTTTATTTCTGAATCTTAATTATTCAGATTCACAACTACTTAATGGGTCTGAGTAGATTTATATGATTAAGATCCATAACAGAGACTTAATTTCATTAAGATGCTATCATCCATATTCATTATTAATTGTCGTCACCGCCAACCATATCAACTATCACCATGCCACCACCATACTCAATCACCATCACCGCCATCATCCTCAATCATAGCCGCCACCATAATCGAATACCACCACCCGCCATCCGCACCACTCCCATCACTATAATTCTCAACCACAAATACTCATCCACCTCAACTACCACTACTAACCACCCCATCACCATCAACAATCATAACCGACACTATCCATCATTATAAACTGTCACTACCACCACCACCATCTTCCCCAATCACAACTAGCACCATCACCCGCCATTATTAACTATACACTCACGACCACCATCCTCAATCATAATCGCCACCACTGCTAATCACCACTAGCTACTACCATAAACCACCACCATCAACCAAATTTACCACCAACCACCGCCTCTAGTCGGCGTTCACAAGAACCACTGTTAGCCATCACCACCGACAACTATTATATATTAAAAAACTTATTGTATATTTTATTGATAAAATATTTAGACTAATTGGTATTTCATTTGAATTTTATGTTATTAATTTTTAAATAAAGATAAATTTTTTATATTCAGATATCACTTTTAAGCCCAAGTGCAACCAAACTAGCAGGAAATGAAAGCAGAAATGGATCTGTGTCA
>MDKI01114679.1:0-13108 GCA_005239505.1 Nicotiana paniculata
CCCCGGATTATATTTGCAACGCCCGCTTAGTCTTTTATAAGACATAGTTGAGCGTGATCAGGGGACATATGAATTCTCGATTGGTAGCTGTTATTGTAGGCAATCTACACAAGTGGAAAGAACTTATCCCACGAACCACCGAAATCTATAACACAAGCGCGGAGCATATCCTCCGATATCTGAATAGTGCGCTCAGACTGTCCGTCCATCTAAGTATGAAATGTTGTGCTCAACTCAACCTGCGTGCCCAACTCACGCAGTACTACTCTCCAGAAGTGAGAGGTGAACTGCATGCCTCGATTAGAAATTATAGACATCGGCACACCGTGAGGACGGACGATCTCGCGGATGTAGATCTCAGCCAGTCGCTCTAAAGAACAGATAACTTCCACAAGAATGAAATGCGCTGACTTGGCCAGCCTGTACATAATAACCCATACTGCATCAAACTTCCTCTGAGTTCGTGGGAGTCCAACAACAAAATCCATAGTGATACACTCACACTTCCACTCAGGAATCACTAACTTCTGAAGCAAACCACCAGGTATCTAATGCTCATACTTTACTTGTTGACAATTTAGATATCAATTTACATATGTAACTATGTCCTTCTTCATCCTTCTCCGCAAGTAATGCTGCCGCAAGTCCCGATACATCTTGGCGGCACTCGGATGAATAGAATACTGGGAACTATGGGCCTTTTCAAGAATCAACTCACGAAGTTCGTCGACATTGGGAACACAAATACAACCTAGATCCTCAAAACTCCATCATCTCCAATAGTAACTTTCTTGGCACCACCGTGTCGCCTTATGTCCCTAAGGACAAGCAAATGAGGGTCATTATATTGTCGCTCCCTGATGCGCTCAAATAATAAAGATCGAGTGACTGTACAAGCTAGAACACGACTGGGATTTAAAATATCCAACCTCACAAACTGATTGGCCAAAGCCTGAACATCTGATGCAAGCGGTCTCTCACCGACTGGGATGTACGCAAGGCTGCCCATACTTGCTGCATTTCTACTTAAGGCATCAGCTACCATATTGGTCTTCCGGGGATGATACGAGATGGTGATATCATAGTCTTTCAAAAGATCCAACCACCTCCTCTAACTCAAATTGAGATCCTTTTGTTTGAACAAATACTATAGACTCCGATGATCCGTGAAAACCTCGTATGACACGCCGTAAAGATAATGCCTCCAGATCTTCAATGCATGAACAATGGCTTCCAGATCTAGATCGTGAACATGGTAATTTCTCGTGGACCTTCAATTGCGGTGATGCATATGCGATCACCCTACCATCTTGTATCAATACTACTCCAAGCTCAACACGAGATGCATCACAATATACCGTATAAGATCCTGAACATGTAGGCAACACCAACACTGGCGTTGTAGTCAAAACAATCTTGAGCTTCTGAAATCTCGCCTTACATTTGTCTGACCATCTTAATGGGGCACCTTTCTAGGTCAACCTGGTCAATGAGGCTGCTATAAATGAGAACCCCTCCACAAACCGACAGTAATGACACGCCAAACCCAAGAAACTCCAGATCTCTGTAGCTGAAGTGGGTCTAGGCCAGGTCTGAACTGCCTCAATCTTCTTATGATCCACCTGAATTCCCTCTACCGATACTACGTGCCCCAAGAAAGCGACCGAGTCCAACCAAAACTCGCACTTTGAAACTTGGAATATAACTGTCTATCTCTCATAGTCTGAAGTATAATCCGAAGATACTGCTCGTGCTCTTCTCGACTGTGAGAGCAGATCAATATATCATCAATAAACACAATCACAAAGGAATCCAAATAGGGCTTGAACACCCGGTTCATCAAATCCATGAATGTTGTTGGGACATTGTCAACCCAAATGACATCACTCGAAAGACACAATGCCCGTACCGAGTTCAAAAAACTGCCTCTGGGACATCGGATGCCCTAATCTTCCACTGATGGTAGACGGACTCAAATCAATCTTCGAAAACACCTTGATCTCTGAAGCTGATAAAACAAGTCGTCGATCCTCGGCAATGGATACTTGTTCTTGATGGTAACTTTGTTCAACTGCTGGTAATCTATACACATCCTCATCGATCCATCCTTATTCTTCACAAACAACACAAGCGCACTCCAGGCGAGACACTATGTCTAATGAAGCCCTTATCAAGTAAATCTTGCAACTACTCCTTTAATTCTTTCAACTCTGGCGGGGCCATACGGTATGGTGAAATAGAAATGGGCTGAGTGCCCGGAGCCAAATCAATACAGAAGTCAATATCTCTATCGGGTGGCATCCCTGACAGATCTGTAGGAAACACCTCTGAAATCTCACGAGCAACTGCTACTGAATCCATGGAAGGAACCTGCGCACTAGAATCGTGGACATAAGACAAATAAGCTAGACGCCCCTTCTCGGCCATATGCCGAGCCTTCACATAAGAGATAACCATGCTGGTAGAATGGCCAGGAGTCCCCCTCCACTCTAATCGAGGCAACCCCGACAATTCTAAGGTCATCATCTTGGTATGACAATCCAATATAACATGATAAGGTGACAACCAATCCATACCCAAGATGACATCAAAATCAACCATGTCGAGAAGTAGAAGATCTATGCTAGTGTTGGGACTCCCAATGGTAACCACACACGAACGATAGACATGATCTAAAATTATAGAATCTCCCACATGTGTGTACACATACATAGGAGCACTCAACGAATCATAAGTAATAACCAGATATGAAGCAAAATAGGATGACACGTAGGAATAAGTAGAGCCCAGATCAAATAGAACTGAAACATCGCTATGGAAAACTGAAATAAGACTTGTGATAACAACGTCAGATGGCTCAGACTCAAGCTTGTATGGGAAATCATAACATCGGGGCTAGGCCCCACCACTCGGAACCACGTCCCTAGGACGGCCTCTAACTGGCTGGCCTCCACCTCTAACGGTTTGACCTCCACCTCTAGTTGTCTGACCCCTACCTCTTGCTGACTGAGTGGGCGGTGAAGCACCCAGTGTTGGGACCATGACACGAGAACCCTACTGTTGTGAGTCGCCCAGCGCCCGAGGGCAAAATCTAGAAATGTGCCTTGGGTCACCATAAGTATAACAGGACCTCGGTTGTTGTGATTGTTGACCCTGAAACTGACCCTGTCGACTTTAAGTAACTACTTTGAAAACTCTGGAGTGGAGGTGCACTAATAGGAGTTGGTGGTGCACTGTAGGCTAGCTGGCCGGAATGAGAGATATGAGAGTCGCGACCACCTGAAGCATTATGGAATGCCTGGAGCGCTGAATGAAACGACCTGGGAGGATGGCCTCTACCAAAATTACCCATGCCTCCAGACAAGGCACCACTGAAAGCACCGGAATGGAGAGGCCTCTTATCAGACCCCTTCCCTCTCTCTTGTTCAAGAACCACCTCGATCCGCCTGGAGACATTGGCAATCCCCTGAAAAATCTCACCCCAGTCTCCTTGGCCATCTGAAGCCTGATAGATGAGCGAGTCCATCAATAAAACTCCTCACCATATCTCTCTTATTAGGAAGTAAAAGAAGAGCATGATGGGCTAGATCACAAAATATGTCTCGTACTGAGCAACAATCATACTGCCTTATTAGAGACGCTCGAACTACGGGCGGTAATCCTCTCTCAGTGTGATACAAAGGAAATTCTCTAGGAAGAGCTAGGAGAACTGGTCCCAAGTAAGAGCAGGCGACCTAGTTGGTCTGTTCAACATATAATATCTCCACCACCTCTTGGCGAAAGCCGTCATCTGAAACACAACATAATCGACCATATTGGTCTCAACTATCCCCATTTTCCGCAGCACCTCATGGAAGCGGTCAAGATAATCATGTGGGTCCTCAGAAGGTGCACCACTGAAGTGAGCTGGGAAGAGACTTGTGAACTTGTCTAATCTCAATAAGCCCTAAGAAGACATGGCTAGTCTATCACCGACATGTGCCACAACAACCGGCTGAACTAGTCCAGCTAGCAGGGCTGCTAGTGTTTGATATTAGGGAGCCATCTGCTCTAGAGTGTGGAGTAGCGGGAGTCTAGGCTCCTCCCCCAGCCTAAGAGACAGCTGGTGCCATAGAAAATGGACCGGCCTAGGCCACACTTTCCATAAGGCCCACCAAATGGACTAGAGAGTCCTGAAGTACTGGGGTGGCGATGAACTCCTCAGAGACCTGAGTTTGTCCAACAGGTACAGTCTGAGCTGAAACTTCCTCATCAAAATCCACCTGAGACTCCACTACTGGTGGTGCTTCTCGAGCTCTAGGTTAAGCTCTGCTTCAGCCTCAGCCTCAGCCTCTGGCCCCTAGTAGGAGCTGCCACTGGAAGCTCCGATTGTTGTTCAGCTGAAGATGCAGTATGTGTTCTCGCCATCTACGGGAGGACAAGAATAGAAGAGTTCAAATAGCAATGATAGAATAAAATCACACGACAGAGAAGAATAGAAGTGAAATTTGTTCCTGAACTTCATAGCCTCCGAAGATAAGTACATACGTCTCCGTACCGATCCTCCGGACTCTATTAAGCATGCTCGTGACTTGTGAGACCTAGGCAATAGAGCTTTGATACCAACTTGTCACGATCCGAAATTCCCACCTTCAGAACCATGATGGCGCCTAACATTTCACTTGCTAGGCAAACCAACGTTAGAGGATCTTTAAGCCAATTTTAATCAATTCAAATAAGTAAAATCAATTAAACCAAAATGAAACTCAAATGGAGTACGAAATGACATAAAAATCAATAATATCTAAGTACAACTCGAATTTGGAGTCACAAGTTCACGAGCTTCTAGAGTCTCTACAAATAGGGTTTGAAATAAATACAACTATCTCGAATGAAAAGAGCAGTAAATGGAAGAAATGGAAGGGGACTTCAAGGTCTGCGGAAGCCAGCAGATCTACTATGTTAATCTAAGCTGATGCACCTCACGTAAAATTGGGACTAGTACCAAATGCACGAGAAGTGCAGAGTCTAGTATGAGTAAAACTGACCCAATGTACTCCGTAAGTGTAGTGCCTAACCTCGACGAGGTAGTGACAAGTCTATGACAGGACACCCACATAAATAAACATGTACAGACAGAAATATACGTACAACATAATAACAAATAAAGAATTAACAAGTACTATTGGGAGGGTACATGCGAAAGAGGTACAAGGTACAGTAACTACAACAGGGAATGATAACAAGCATCAGTCAATAAACCTTCAACCAACAAAATGAATAAAACTTCACGGCACCACCCTTCATGCTTTTACTCTCAATCTCACCATAAAATGATAATTACGGCACAGTATCACTTTTCCGTGCTTTTACTCTCAATTTCATCATGAAACAATAGATATGGCACGACATCACCCTTCATGTATTAACTCTCAAATACAACACGACATCACCCTTCATGTATTAACTCTCAAATACAGCACGTCATCACTCTTTTTGCATTAACTCTAAAATATGGCACGACATCACCCTTCATGCATTAACACTCTCCCTTACCATGTACACATAACTAGAATAAGCAAGATCAAGTATTATGTCAATAATGGTACCGCAATACCAATCTCTACTTCAGAAACAATACTCAATTATCACAGATAGCCCATAAATGTAGAAAGAACGATCAATTTAGTAATTAACTAGTCTAAGCATGGATGTCATTATCAAAGAAAGAAAGAAATTACAAGGAACAAGTCCCACCGCATGCTTTAACCCAACAACAACGCATAAGTACTTGTCACATCATATATACGTTGTACCCAACATTTGAACAAGCAGCACATAACAAACAAGTCCTAATCCCACAAGTCAAGGTTAACCATAACACTTACCTCGCTCAAAAGACCAACTCAAAGCCCAACCACGCTTTGCCTTTCAAACAAGCCTGCGAACCAACAAAATCTAGCAAATTATCAACCAAACGATTCAAAATAAGCCTTAGGAACTACCCACGAATGAAAAAAGATTCAATTTAGGTCATTATTGAAAAAGTCAACAAAAGTCAAACTCTCGCGTCCGCTTGGTCAAAACCTAAAATTTGGACCAAAATCCGATTACCCATTCACTCTCGAGCCCGGTTATGTAATTTGTTTCGAAATTCGACCTCAATTTGAGGTCTACATTCCAATTTTACAAAAAATCCTAATTTTACGCAAACCCCCAATTTCCACCATGAAAATCCAAGATTTTAGGTTGAAATCTTATGAAATATAATGGAAAATTGAAAGAAAGTGGGTTAGAATCACTAACCAATGAATTGGGGAAGAAGAGCTCTTGGGAAAATCGCCTCTAGAGTTTCTAAGTTTGAAATTTTGAAGGAATGAGGAAAATCCCATCTAACTCAACTTTTGACCAGGCGCAAATATCGCAATTACGAGCTGGTGCGAACCCCGCAAATGCGAGAATTTTCTTCACTTGCAAAGTCCCAACATTTATTCTATCATCGCATTTGCGATGATTTGTTAGCAAATGCGAACTGGGCCATACCGCAAATGCAACCCAAATGATCGCAAAGCAACCAAGTTTTCCCCAGTCCCACTTCGCAAAAGCGAAGACTTGTCCGCAAAAGCGAACTAGTGGTGCCCAACTACTCTTCGCAAATGCGAGGAAATAGCTTGCAATTGCGAACCTGACAGGAATTCCGCCATATCGCAAATGCGAAGCCTGACTTCGCAATAGCAAGGTCTGAGGCCTGCATCAGAAACTGAAGAACACCAGCTATTTTCTAAGTCCAAATTCACTTCGTAGCCTATCTGAATCTCACCTGAGCCATCGGGAATCCAAACCAACTATGCACAAAAGTCTAATAACATCATACGAACTTGCTTGTGCAATCAAATCGTCAAAGTAACACCTAGAACTACGAATCGGACACCAAATCAAAAGAAATTTTCAATGAAGCTTTAGAATTTCTATTTCAACAACCGGACGTTCGAACCACATCAAACCAGCTCTGTTTTCACCAAATTTCGCAAACATTTCATAAATATAGTAATGGACATATACTGAGTTCCGAAACTAAAATACGGACCCGGTATCAGCAAAGTCAAACATTGGTCAAACCTTGAAATTCATTAAGCTAAACTTCAAATTTTCGACAAAAAAGTGATAACTCGAGCTAGGGACCTCCGAATTCGATTCCGGGCATACGCCCAGGTCCTAAATCAAGATACAGACTCATCGGGACCGTTAAAATATGAATCCGGGTTCATTTGCTCAAAATATTGATCGAAGTCAACTCAAATAGATTTTTAAGGCAACATTTCATATTTTATCAATTTTTAAGATAAAAGCCTTTTGAAAAAATACCCGGACTGTGCATGCAAATCGAGAAAGGCTTAAAGAAGCTATTGAAGGCTTCGAAATATAGAATTAAGGTTTAAAACTCTAGATGACCGATGACCTATCGGGTCATCACAAAAGCTTTGAATTCGAATTTGGATTTTCAAAATATTTTTTTTTTGGATTGGGTGTTATTGCGAATAATTGGAATACTTTATGGAGTTTATATCTCAATTTTGAGGGTATTTGGTGAAGAATAGATTTGATTTGACTGAATTTTCACATTAAAATTCAAAAAAGAAGCTGAAAAACACACCACATACAAAATATATACAAATTACATAGAAAAAAAAGATATATTGTATAAAATTTATATGAGAATTGTATTTAAGTTCTATATGTTATAGTTGTATTTAACTAGGTAAGAAAGATGTATGAAAGTTGTATATTGTATAACTAGTTATATAAAATTTATTTAGTATATATGTTGTTGTAGGTATATTAAATTTTGTGTTAAATTTATTTTTAATTTGTATGCTGATGTATAACTATGAGAAGAGTTGCGCTAATTATGACTTAAAATAGATAACATACAACTGGAAGGAGTTTTATTTAGATGGAAGGACAATTTGGATTTTGTTCCTTTCAGTTACGCCCTTTTCCAAGCAAACAATTCCCGAAATTAAGGCACTAATAAAAAATTGTATATAAATTATAAAAAAAAATTGTTTACGGCAAGTAATATACAAAATTTAGATAATTTTGATAAATAAATTTCAAATATTATTTAGGAAGGAAAAAATCTCAACGCTAAAACACTCGACAACTTACTGCCCTCTTTTATCTACAAATATGGGAAGTAAAAGATAGTATGCTTTATTTGGAAAGAAAAGAACTGAAAGAAGAGAAAACGGAAAATAAAGCGAAAGGAATGCAGTTGCCAAGTTTGAGTTTTTGGCATGAAAGAAGAGTAATAGTTGTGGCAAGTATTTGATTAAATGACATTACAGGATTTTGGACCTCGACAAACATGCAAAGATTTGGACATACTTTAGCTTAATACTATGTATTCTTCCGGGAAAGGATGCTTAGAAACCAAAATAACATAATTTGTGTGGGGGTGGGTTGGGTTAAAAGCACGAAGGTCTTTAGTGAAATGTCGTTCGCTTTTTTTATCCTTTAAAAATATATTATATATTAAATAAAATAGTAATTTAAGTTATTTGCCTAAAATTTAGAGCTTCAAAATTAATTATATTTTGTATATTAAATACTTCCTTATTTAAAATAAGTATGAATCCTAATTTATAGGACTTTAAAATCAATCAGTGATCTTTCACCTTAAAAAATTATTAAAAGAAAGAAAAAATCACAAACATACTTTTACCATATTTGTTTCCTCGTCCCTTTTATTAATAAGAGATAATGTGACTATTATATTTGTATTTTAGAATATTTAATAAAAATACCTACAACAAAAGACTAAATATTAAAACTAATATTTCTTTCTATTTCAAACTTGATCTTTATAAACAAAAAAAAAAAATTTGAAGTCCCTCCAAATTAATGTTAAATATTATATTAAATACTTCATTTATAAGTCATTTAATTATTTTTAAAAATTTTAAAATTTTAAAATTAATAAAACTCTTATTTATTGTTCTTTACTTATTTGGACTGAAAGTCCTAATATTTTAGAACTTTAAGATATTAAAATTTTACTTTATATAGATCATGCGCCTAAATTACGTGGGATGCCTTATGCACCGGGCTGCCTTTTTTTTTAGTTCTAATTCTAAGTCATTCTCTGGAGTAAATATGTTTTCTTTTCAATTATATATTCTCTCACAAGCTTGCTTTAGTATTTTTTTTTTTTTTTCATTGCTATTAAATTTGATTTTTTGATCATATGAAAGTTGTAGATTATTAGTTGCCTGATTATACATTTTAAATTATATGCTTTAGCACTATTTAGGTTTTTAAGGACTTGTTCTTGCTAAAACTGAAAAAAAGCTTAATAACTTGTGAAATCAAAGTTATAATATTATTAAACTGAAATAAATTTTAAGTTGAATTATTGACTTATGATTGAGGATTTTTTTGAGACCTTTTTTATTTATTGAGTTATTATACACGATTAACATATATGATCATCTTCAAGATATGGATAACGTATTCGCCTTTACCTTCAAATAACGGATTCAACATATGGATTGGGGCGGTGCATGGATCGGATCAGATCAGATTTAGCATATTTTAGATTGGATTTTCGGATTTCGGATTATAAAAAATGCAATCTGAATCTGATCCGAATTAATATCGGATCGGATTTCAAGGTTTGGATCGGATCGAATTTTCAGATTTTGGATCGGATTATTATGCCTCAAAGTTGCAAACTCATATGTATATTTTTTCTTTGTAAAAGAGACAATACAGTAAAAAAAAATTATGTTTATGCAATTATGAGAGTATTATGGTGTCAATATAGTTAAATCTATCAATTGTAAAGGTAATAACTTGAAGAAAAATATAAAGGAAATACTAATTATCCGAATTAAAGTTTAGTATTTATATATGTCCTAAATAATTTCGAATTTCGGATCGGATCGTATTAAAATTATACCAATCCGAATTCGATCCAAAATTTTAATAAATACAATCCGTTTTTGCATCTGTACCTATTTGCATCTGTACCTATTTTTTGTGTCACGTTTTAATTTGTGCCCGCTTTGTAAAAAAATTTAAGTGTATCTGCTTTTTCGTGTAACTTCAGCATACCGGGCTGAAGTAGCAAATGCAATCACGCAAAACTTCGGCATTCTAATAGACGGACCTAAAGTAGCAAGTGTGCTGAACCAAGTGTGCTGAAGTTTTTGCTTTTTATAACTGGCGAACTTCAGCTCTAGAGCTGAAGTTTTTGTTTTGTAACTGGCGAACTTCAGCTCTAGAGCTGAAGTTTTTGTTTTGTAACTGACGAAATTCAGCTCTAGAGCTGAAGTTATTTAGTTCATTTGTAAAAACTTCAGCACTATATAAGTTGAAGTTTTTGAAAAAGCTTTCTAACATACTACATAAATAAATCATAAATTATCATAAATTAGATTGTCAACAGTATCTAAATCATAAATTTTGGAAACAATAAACGTGAAAAGAACAGAATTATCATTGTCTACTAACTTACGTACGTGGAAATATTCATAAATTATTGACTACTAACTTACGTAATTATTTATAATTTATTTTTAAATAATCTGATAACATATTTATGGCAATCATCCCATGAACTGAAGTTCCATAGCAGCACCAACAACAACAGAAGAAAGAAGAAAGAAGAAGAAGAAGAAGAAGAAGAAAACAAAGGAGGAGAAGGAGGAGGAGAAAGGGGCTGAAGTTATTTAAAAAGTGGATACAAGTTAAAAGTTTTTTAAAAAATGGGTATAGGTTAAATGGGGGCGACAAAATAGGGCGCCCCGTGCAATTTTTACTCAAATTAGAGGAATCAATTTTAATCGTAAATTTCAGGTCTGTTGAAAGTATTAAGAGAAGGTCTGACTTCTCTCTCTTCAACCTCTTGCACTTATAACCAACCTCCCACTCTCCACCAATTAACCCCACAAAATCCCCTCTAAGCCGGCCGACATCTCCCCATGCAAATAGAGGTAATTATAATACTATCTTAAGAAAGACTAAATCACATCCTACTATACCATTCACAACACTCCAATCTCCTAAACTATCCTTCAAGGAAATACATATGATAAACTCAAACGAAAATCAAATCTCTCATATACCTATGCAATTTGAAGGACCTCACACGCAAACTATGCTACTCGATTCCCCTATGAAATATCTAGCCTAGGCAAGTATGAGTATGCAAGAATTAGACGAAATTAGTGAAATCTAAGAATAAACCTATAGTAGATGACCTCCAACAAATTTACGAACCTTGAAAATTTTCATTCATCATCAAGCTCATGGGAAAACGCATCCTCCACCAATATCTCAAGAGGAAAATACATCAATTATGGAAGCCTACTGAAAATTTTATTCTCATGTACCTTGGAGCAGACTACTTTATTGTTAAATCAATAAGGACGAAAACATGTCTAAGGCTTTGAACAATGGTCCTTGATTCATAAATAATTTTTTTCCTTTCAGTACAAAAATGGAAACCTCAATTTGTAGCCAGTGAAGCCAAGCACTTATTCTCAGCAGTATGGATTCGTCTGCCTCTTCTTCCAACTGAATTTTATGATTCCACCATACTATAGATAATTGGTAATAAAATTGGAAGGTAGCTTAGAATTGATGCATGTATATCATCAACATTAAGAGGTCATTATGCAAAGTTGTGTGTGGAAGTTCCGATGAATATGTCGGTTAAGCCCTTTATTTATATTGGGAACTATAAACAACAAATACATTATGAAGGAGAAAATTTCTTATGAAAAAATTGTGGTATATTAGGCCATAGCCGTGTTAAGTACCAGTTTTCCAATATGCAACCTATCCAGTCCAATATTCCATAGGAAAATCAGTCCACAATCACACAGGACATTGGCCAAGGAGATTGGATAACAGTCTCATTCTCTAAAAAAAAGGCAATCAGTACACGCCCCACTCTACCATCCAAGGCAACATCCCCGGGTATTAATGCAAGAATATTTTATGCTCACACATGTTAATTTTTTAATACTCAAAAACATAGATATATTAAAAATGAGGCTTTTGATCCTTCAAATGATGACAATAAAGTTAGGCAATCCACTTGGAATTCTGGTAACTCCCCTTCCAAACAAGCCCTACAATCCACAAACCATTTTGCCATCCTAGAGGCTCTGCCCATGATTTGTGACAATACCCCCACCCAAATACTGGATACAAAACAACTCAACCAATACATGCAATTGGTTATGGACACTTCTAATGCTATCTCCTCACACGTGGAGGAGGCAGTGGAAACTTTGAAAGCTTCTCCCCAATCATTGGAACAAAGCTCAATAAAAAAATTAGATTAATAACTCTACCACTACAAACAATATTAATTTAGTTAATACTTGTATACAATCTTCCAATAGGCAACCAACTAATACTACACTTATTTCTGAACCTAATATGTCCAAAAATCACTTGTCTTTGCATGCAATAGTGGACTACCAAATGTAAGATACATTGGAATATGTTGCATCAAACAAATCTTCACAAAATACCCTTAAATCCTACACGCCACTCCAATCAATCTCTATGTAAATTGAACCTATACCTAAAATAATTATCCCTTCTTCCGCACCACCAACTACAAAGGGACCAGTATAAAATACTCTAATAGAGAAGAAGATGCCAAGGGTACCATTCACGGCAAGGACGGGGTTCAGGATAGTTCATGTTCCTCACCAACAAAGGAACCAAAATATAGGCAACCTACCACCATTGTCACCCCACCTCCCCAACCAACCTCTCTTCTTCACATCCCCTCCACATCCAGAAAACTATCAACCAAACTCTTGGCTAGAAGCGGGTCTACTGGGCCATGCCATCACCTTCAACATCCAAATCAACGGGCAGTAGATGGTGATAATAATTCAAATACACGATACATATCCCAACTAATCTCGGAAGGAATGCACCTAGCCATGAACAACTGTATAAACCAGGTATGGATCAACATCCTCCATCCACTAGCACCCAACATGCACCTCATATTAATTCAAGCAATGCAACAACAGTGATTCCAATTACGTAAATCAATAGTTCAAACCGCACTCAAAGGTAGGGCATTTCCCATTTTTAT
>ML320197.1:0-15103 GCA_005239505.1 Nicotiana paniculata
GACTTCTATTTCACTTGGGAAACACTTAAACTCGTCAAACTCGGACTTGGGAAACACTGGAGAGCCCTGGCGTTTGGGCTCTAACGCCCCCCTAACGCCAGGGGGGGCCAGGCGTTATGGCTTTAACGCCCCCTAACGCCAGGGGGGGCAGGCGTTATGGCTCTAACGCCCCCCTAACGCCAGGGGGGCCAGGCGTTATGGCTCTAACGCCCCCCTAACGCCAGGGGGGCCCTGGCTTCNCTTTGTCAAAAAATGTGAACAATGTCAGAAGTACGCCCCTATGATACACCAAGCGGGCGAGCACCTCCATTCAGTCACATCGCTCTAGCCGTTCATCAACTGGGGAATGGACATCGTGGGACCACTCCCAGCAGGACGAGGTAATGTATGTTTCCTTTTAGTTTTGGATGACTACTTCTCCAAATGGGTAGAAGCAGGTGAATTCGCCCAAATACGCGAACATGAAGCCACCACATTCATATGGAGGAAAATTATATGCCGCTTCAGCATCCCCAAAGAGATCACCTGTGATAACAGACCACAGTTCACTCGGAAGAAGACCGTTGAATATTTCGAAAAGTGGCACATAAAGCGAATACTCTCCACGCCATATCATCCCGCGGGGAAACGGTCAAGACGAATCCTCCAACAAAATAATATTAAACATCATGAAAAAGAAAGTCGAAGACACTAAGGGACTGTGGCCAGAACTGCTACCAAAAGTGCTATGGGCATATCGCACCACGCCAAAGACGAGCACAGGTGAAAATCCATACTCATTGGTCTACGGGATTGATGCAGTTATACCAATCGAGGTCGGGGAACCAAGCCTGAGATACTCCAATGAGAGTGGACCAAGAAACAATGAGAACAAGAGGCAAGACCTCGATGAAGTAGAGGAGCGAAGAGATATGGCCTACATAAGAATGGTTTCCCAAAAACAGCAAGCAGAACGATACTACAATTAAAAGGCCAAAGTCAGACCACTCAAAGTCGAGGACGACGTGCTCAAGGAAAAAACACAGGAAAGAAAAGACCCAAGAGAGGGCAAGCTAGGAACCAACTGGGATGGACCATATAAAATAACAGCAACAGTTAACAAAGGGTCATTCCAACTAGAAACAATGGAGGGAAAGCTACTACCAAACAATTGGAACGTTGCCCACCTCAAGTACTTCAACTTCTGAAAACAGACGTCCTCCAAGTTGTACTCTTTTTCCCTCACTCGGATTTTTATACCTAGTTGGGTTTTACCGAGGAGGTTGTTAATGAGGTGATGAAGAGGGCATCTCAAAGTTCAAGTTTATTATTCATCGTTCTGCCTATCGACTACTCCAGGAAGACTGATGAAGGGACTAGGTAGACGGAGAACTACTCAAATGTATGTATTGAACAAAGAATGTAATATTCTCCAATGAAATGAATAAACAAAGCAACATGCAGCATTTTCCGCACAACTCTAACTCGCTCGGATTATTTACATTTGACCTCGCTCCTCGCTCGAATTGTTTACATTTGACCTCGCTCGATTTTTTTACATTCGACCTCGCTCGAATTGTTTACATTCTACCTTGCTCAAATTAGTCACATTCGACCTCGCTCGAATTACTCTACGCTCTACTAAACATTGACCTCAAGCTAGTCTACGATCAGCCTCCCAGGAACAGTATCATAACAAAATACAAGAAAGCGTGAATCTAAAAGCATATAGCAAAAGGTAACCATCCCATTGCAATTGATTGGGTTACATTACTCATTTTTTACAAAAGGCCCGAGTACACCTTCACAAAAGTAGCAAAACAACCAAAAATTAAATACAAAGGGCTCTACACCGTATCATCCCCATCAGCATATTCTTCGTCATACTAAGGATCAGAGGCAAGCCCGTCCACGGTATCTTCATCATCTTCCCCGCCAGGCGTATCGGGCACATAGCCACAAGCTTCACGAGCCGCCCGCGACTTAACACAAACATCGGTAAGCTCCTCTTCAGAAACCTTTTCAGCAACCCTCAAAGACTTGTACACATCAAGGTAAGCCGTAGCATGAACCCACATCTCATATAACTCGCGCGATACATTCGCATCGACAGAAGCTTGAGAAGTAGACGGTTGGGGCAGTTGCCCCTTCTCGGCCTTCAAGAGTATGATTTGCTCGTTCAATCCAGACAACTCCACCTCTACGTCTACAACTTTCTCCTCCAATACCCCCAACCCAAGACCTATTAGCCCAATCCCCATACCCATTTAAAACACCAGACCCAGGACCCTTCTAATCGTGAACGTTGATCTCTAAAGATCAGCGGTCTATATCTAATTCCCTCTTCTTAACTATACCAAACCACAACCCTAACTCATTTACCTCTTCACCCGCATCCCTTAAACTCTCATATCCCCTTCTCTGTCTGTAAACCCCTAGCGCCATCACTCCCCAATCCTCTCCGATTCCAGCTCAAACATAAAATCAATCCATGATTTGCTTACCTATTTTGTAATATTCTGCCCTTATAAGCATGTTGTTGACATCACTATGTTCTTTCCCTATTTTTGGAAAGAACTACCTCAATAACGGGTAGGTTCACGCTGATTTTATGAAGATCTGGACAATCTTCCGTCTCTATACATGCTATATTGAACGGTCCTTGTATTTTTGGCCAGATTCAAGGCATCAGTCTCAACTAGGGTTTGAGATCTTTCCTTATTCTTTACTGATTTCTGATTGATACTCTTTCCTTTCTCGTATTTGACTAATATTTTCCCTATTTCTATTTAATCTACCGTGTTCCTTTATTTTTTACTTTATTTCGCCCTAAATCTGATTTTAATCGATCTTTGTATGATATTTTCCTTATTCTCCATTGTATCCCCTTATTTTAAGTGTCACTTGCATGATTACATTCTCAAATTCTCTGTTAGTTTACTGAACTCCCTCATTTATGTATTATTTGCCCTAAAAATTAGACTCTAATTGATTATGTATTTAATACTTACCATGTTTCCTGTTTATACTATATAAACCCCTCCCCTCTCCCCTTTTTAGACAGACTCGAATAATTATATTCTCACTAAGGAACTTAGGGCTTGGTTCTGTAATCTCTTTGCCCTCTCTCATTTTATTTTTGATCTTGGCCGGCTGAAAGCCAAGGACAAATAATTCTAGGCTCTCGACTACTGTGGTGTATTTCTTGTTTTCTTGCCTAACTGGTGAGTGACTATCCCTTTGTCATTTTACTTCTATGAACTGTTCGTGAATCAGCATGTTTAAAGATGAGCATGACTCTGCCAGTTTCATGTTTATGTGATTTCTTTTAGTTCTATAATTGACGTTATTAGTTCTGAGACTGTTTATATTGAATAACATGAATCCTCTTAGGGATTATCTTAATGTCTTTTAATTTGTTTCATATATGCTGGTTTGCTAGTTCTGAACTTGTCCTAAACTTAGCATCTTTAGGTTAATACTAGTATGTTCATCATCTAATCAGTTCGGAATCTTTACAAACTTGTATTATTATGTCTTGGATGTATTAAGTCACTTTTCTGTCATTCTTGTCCTTTGATAACTTGTTTGCTGGTGTGTCTTGTATTCCTTGGATTCCACATGATTACTTGACTTTTGTCGTAATACCATGTCTCAATGTTTTCCTTTGATTAGACAAAGCTATCCTAAATGTTAGCATGTATACTTAGCTTAATTAGGCCTTTCAGATTTTAACTTATTAAAACTATATACTTGAGCTTGAACAACTTTGCAAATCTTGCCAACTTGTCTTCTTAGTGCAATTCTGCCTACATATTATGTGTTCTAAACTCTGTGATGATGGCTTTTCTAAACTCAAAACCTGTTTTAAATCTGTCATTTACCATTGTCTCTTTTTGTATACTGCTACCTCAAACTCATATTCTTAGGTCCTTAGGATCTATCCTTAACCTCCTCAGTGTGAGCACTGCTCGGGGTCCATGTGAGACCCTTGTGAACTCAGTCACACTAGGGTTTGGTTCCTCATCTCTTTTTGAATTATTTCTGAGCATTTGGTTCTCTAGTGTGAGCATTGCCCCGGGTCCCCTAAGGCCCTTGGGAACTTTGACATACTGGAAACCTGGTTCCAATGTACTATGTATCCCTATGATGTGCTGTTGTTATGGTGGAAGGCCTGGTTCCCGGTTTTATTTGGGCATACGAATGCTCCCTATAGTGTAACTATTACCATTATATGATTCATTTTATATTCTGGGTTGTAATAACTCTGTAATAACAGATTTGGGGAATATTTAGTGAATCTGGGGGGTTTTACTTATATATTTTTGTTAAAACTGGGTAGAAATCCTTCCTATAGGATTTAATTACGCTGATCAAACTATGTGAATTCTATGCTAAATTTAGAAATCCTGCCTATAGTACTTTCATGATAATTTTGATTATGTGTTTTTACATTTGCATACTAGAGATCCTGCTTATAGAACTTTCGTTTAATTCTGTACATTAGAAATCCTGTTCATAGGATCTATACATGTTTTCAACAAATGTGCATTAGCAATCATGCCTATAGGACTTTGTTGTGTGAGATAATTATCTTTCATGTCAATCTGTTTAAATTCTGCCTTTATACGGTTAATATATCATTCCTATAGGACTAAAATCAATTTCAAACTTAGGAATCTTGCCTATAGGGTTTAAATCAATCCCGCAACAGATATCATGCCTATAAGACTAAAATCAGCATTTAGAATTCATGCCTATAGGGTTCAAATCAATTCAGTATTTAGAAACCATGCCTATAAGGTTCAAATCAATTCAGCAATTAGAAAGCATGTCTATAGGATTGAAAAGGAATAAAACCTATCTCTATAGATTAAAATCCGTGCTACACCTAGAAATCATGTCTATAGGCCTGTAATTAATAAGCTCGTTGAAATCATGCCTATTGAATCCTATTGGTCGATTTTGAATTAAATCACTTAAGCAATATATCTGTAGGACTTAATAATGATCCTGGGTTATAATTATGACTTATTACTGCCTGAAGTGCCCAGATTCATGCTGAATAAAATCAGTAAGCAAAAAAATAGGTCGTAATGCCCGCCTTGATAAAACTGTCTCGGCATTCTGTATTACCACATAGATATTCTGCCTATAGGATTCCAAAGTTAATAAAGTCTGCGTGCTTTTGTTGTCTACGTGCGGAGGTCAATGTGAGCCCATACTTGTTCCCTTATCTGAAAGTTCTATTTATTTTGTTTGTCGCCTAGATTACACATTTTAAGTAATATAGGTTGGTATAGAACTATCCCAAATAAAGGTCCTAATACCTCCAGGCCCATAGGTGAGGGGCGGGTAGTGCACGCATAAGGAACGAGCTAGAAACTACTAGAACACTTAAGTAACAACTTAAAGATAGTAATTGGGTAGTAAGGAGATGACAGCCCATGCGTTAATACTATGAGTAATACCCCGACTTAAGGGAGTTACAAAGTATTGTATGGAATGATCCTATAGGCTATAAATCTTAGGACCCCCCTCATACACCTGTCTAAAACAAATTGAATACCGTATTTGTCCAAATTGCTTTCTCCCCGTTTAGACTAATTCACTTAATTTAAGTTCAGTCGGGACCCACCTTTGTGGACCTCGAGGGGTTCCTAACACCTTCCCCTCAAGGTAATTTGAGCCCTTACCCGATCTCTGGTGATGTAAACTGGTTATATGAGTTAATTGCTCTAGGTTTCCTAACGCACCTTAATCCATTAGGTGGTGACTCTTCCAATTCCAAATCCATCCCGAAAAAGGAGTTGTCCCAAAAATGTCGAAACCCGATTTCGCGAGGAAAAAGGGGCGCGACAGCATGGCGACTCTGCTGGGGATATGTTTTTAGGCTCTTACCATAACAAACCTGATTTTTGTGAATTAGTGTTTAAAAATTCCTTTATTATTCCTTCAATACTTGCATACCCCTTCCCCTTCCCACTTTATGTGAATTTATTTTCCTATCTTCAGTAATTTACGATTTCTTTTTCTCGTTTTATTACCCTTTTCTATGGAAACTAACTTGTCTATTTGTTTTCTTTCTTAAATGCCATTACAATTATTAAATACCGCATTTATCATTTTTTTCATCGTGCAAATACGTGACAACGTGCTATTTTCTGTTTCATAAATCATACTCAACATCATATTCCACTCGTGCGTAATTAATACCTTAGCAACACTTGATGAGTGTTTGCGCTCTTCCTATATCACCTTTTGAATTCGAAAAGGCCTATTTTCAGTAAAACTAGTCGATCAGCGGTGCAGTCGATGATTCTGTGTCTTTCCCCCTCGAGTTGTCCGCTTGAGGGTACCAATTTAATTTCTATAAAAACCGTACCCTGATTATAATTGTACATGCATCATGGTCAAACGTAGCTTGGGCTAATATGGTGTCCACATAATAACCCTTTAATAAAAGCCTTGTCTAAAGTTCACCAGGGTTTTCATAATCCCAACGGACTCAACCACGATTTGTGCATTAATTTGGAGAAATAAGTGCAAATATGCTAATCATTAATGTATAAATAGTCGAATCCGGAGGGGTAAAGGGTCTAACCTTATTTATTTTGCATAAATGAGGCACGAAGTCCCCAGGTTCCGCATGGTCCATGAAATACCACCGTTGTTGCTAGATTGGTTGGAGGGCCTTCCATCAAGCGATAAAAACCATGTGAAAAGAGTACTTGGAAACCTACCTTCCTGATTGGATATCCAACCAAACAACATGTTGATTGAAGCTGCCATTATGTTCTGGGACGGAGAAAGGGCCATGTTCCGTTTTGGCAACATAGAAATGACCCCTGTTTTGGAGGAAATAGGGGGATTTGCTGGATTACCTTGGGACAGTCCCGGTTTATTGGTGCCCAAAAATCGCACTCCCAGAGGGTTTCTGAAATTTATGGGGTTAAAAAAGAATGACGACCTGGTGTGTCTGAAAAAGTCCTATATACCCTTCGACTTCCTTTATGAACGATACGGTTACAGCAAATCCTACCGTATCTTTCATGACGAGTTCTCCATCACTTTCTTGGGTTGGATTTATCGCAGGGTTTTCGTGTTTATCGTCTGCTTCTTGGGTATGATAGTGTTTCCAAGAAAAATGGACAGAATTCACACCAGACTGGCCATGGTAACCAAAGCCTTAATGGAGGGAATCAAGAGACAAACATATACTATTGTCCATATGATTATAACAGACATATATCGGGCCTTGGATCGCTGCCAGAAGGGGTTCAAACACTTCGAGGGTTGTAATTTACTACTACAAATTTGGTTGCTAGAACATTTCCAGAAAGCTCAATACTGCTAAGAGTTTCCACGAAGACCGTGAATGATCACATAGCCTTTCATCACCCCAAGAAAATGACCTTTATCCCAGACAGGTTTGCTCAACTAGAGAATGCTACAAAATGGGTGCAATTTTTTGACAACTTGACTGAGGACCAAGTTCACTGGATGTTCGAGTGGTTCCCTACTAATGATTTCATCATCTGATCTAGGAATGCTCCACACTTGGTGTTGATCGAAATAAGGGGTATACACCCATATGTTCCTATCAGGGTCATGAGACAAGCTGGTAGAAAATAGATTATGCCACGAGTCTCCAAAATGAGTCACTACAGGGAGGATTTCCAAGATGATGACATCCTATATAAAGGTGAAGCTCAACATATGTGGCACTTGAAGATATTGTGGAAAGGGACACCATCGAGCCGGACCGATATCACGCAGGGCATGTGTACTTTTACCCATCGTGGTTAGAGGACTACATGGCGGGAATATTCGAGCCAGGGGTCGGTCAAGGAAACAGAGTCATAGATGAAGTTGCCAAAGCACAGGTGAAGTATAACAGACTGCACAAAAGGGTTCGCGAGTCTAAGGCCGAGCATCTGGAACAACATAAGACTGATTCAAAATTAATCAATTAATGGAGGGAAATGGCTACTAGGTCGAATGAAAGGCTGGAATATTTGGAGCAGGGTCTGATGGAGTTGGAAGGGAAAATAAGGAAAAGAGTCGTAGACTACTAGAATGCTGAAGGTATCAAGGAAGGGAATCTAGCAAGGGCATACCTGCTGCTGGACATGCGCGACTTGGGGAACCTGATCGATGGAGCCAAGAGAACCAACCCAAGGTTGGTTCACGCATACTGGCATCATCAGTTTATCACACCAGATCCAGAGGCCCCCCATATCCTCCTCCTCCAAGTGCATCAAAAGGAAAAGGGAAAGCTAAGATGGATAATATGAATGGCGAAAACACCGCCCATGATGAGAATGCGGAAATTTCTGATGGTCGGAGTACTCCGACACCAAATGACTTGGTCTTGCGGCTTGAAAAGAAAATACTGAACTACAAGGTGAGCTTGAGCAGGTCCGTAACTTGGCAAACCTCTCCCTCACACTAAATGCCACGGTTATCAACCATCTGAATACCTAATACCTCCTCAGGATACACCCAACCAACGCTCGCGAAATCCTCCTGCACCCCACCAATATACAATCCTTCCTCAAAATCCTTTACCCATACCTACACCTCCTCAAATCCAACATCCCTCGACTCAATATCCGCAAACCACTTATCGCACTCCTCAAAATACCCCTCATCCTATCCCCGATCCCCAAAATTCAATCAATGATCACCACTACACCCTCACTATTCAGACAGTGGAGAAGGGAGCATCTCTCAAGAACTAGACCGCTAAACCATCAAGGGGCCGACGAGTCTCGAGGTAGCAAGGCTGATAGCATTCTTTACTTTTGAAAGAACTTTGAGAACAAGCCCAAGCCCAACCTGGACGAGACCAAGATAGTCAACTTGGGGGACTCCAAAACCATCAAAGAAACCTGCATAAGCATCCATTGTCACTGTTAGAGAAGGAAGAATACACTCGGTTCCTGAAAGAATATAAGGATATCCTTGCATGGTCATACAATGATATGACAGGTTGAGCACATCCATAGTGGCTCACAAGTTACATACAAATCCAATGTGTCCTCCAGTTAAGTAGAAACTTGAGAAATTCAGCGAGACATGAGCCTGAAAATCAAGGAAGAAGTTACCAAGTAGATCAAAGCCAAGGTCCTCAGGGTAGTTGAATACCCAACTTGGATGGCCAACATTGTACCAGTTCCAAATAAAGATGGGAAAGACAGAGCCTGTGTTGATTATCGGGATCTAAACAGAGCAAGTCCCAAGGATGATTTCCCGCTACCAAATATACACATTCTGATCGACAATTGCGTCAAGCATGAACTCTATTCCTTTATAGATTGCTTCGCAGGTTACCATCAGATTTGGATGGACGAAGAAGACGTAGAGAAAACAGTCTTCATTACACCATGGGGAGTATATTGTTACAAAATGGTGTCGTTCGGTCTGAAGAATGGTGGGGCCACCTACATGAGGGCTATGACAACGATCTTCCATGATATGATACATAAAGAAATAGAGGTATATATTGATGATGTCATCATCAAATCCAATAGGGCTACAGATCACATAGCAGATTTAAGGAAATTCTTTGACTGGTTGCGGAGGTACGATCTAAAGTTAAATCCCACAAAGTGTGCATTTGGGGTTCCTGCCAGAAAATTGTTGGGATTCATCGTTAGTCGCCGAGGAATAGAGTTGGACCCGTCAAAGTTTAAATCCATCCAGGAACTACCACCACCAAAAAGCAAGAAGGATGTGATGAGTTTCTTGGGACGCCTTAACTACATCAGCCGTTTCATAGAACAGTCTGTAGTAATATGTGAGCCGATTTTCAAAATGCTGAAGAAGGATGCCGCAACCAGTTGGACCTTGGATTGTCAAAAGGCTTTTGACAAAATCAAGGAGTATATGTCCACACCCCTAGTCTTAGTCCTGCCAGATCCTGGTAGACCACTACTACTCTACCTTGCAGTGTTAGATGGAGCTTTGAGTTGTGTTCTGGGACAACATGACGAGACAGGAGGAAAGGAGCATGCCATATATTACTTGAGTAAGAAGTTCACTCCATATGAAGCACGGTACTCTCTGCTAGAACGCACTTGCTGCGCTCTAACCTGGATAGCTCAGAATCTAAGACATTACTTCTGTTCCTATACTACCTATCTCATATCAAGGATGGATCCCCTGAAGTACATCTTTCAGAAACCCATGCCTACTAAGAAGCTGGCCAAGCGGCAAATCTTACTGAGCGAGTTTGACATCATCTATGTAACTCAGAAAGCAGTCAAAGGACAAGAATTGGCAGATCATCTTGCTAAAAATCCTGTAGAAGGAGAATACAAACCCCTAAAAATGTATTTTCCTGATGAGGAGGTATCATTTGTAGGAGAAGATATTGCTGAAGCCTACGACGGTTGGAGAATGTTTTTCGACGAAGCTGTAAATTTTAAAGAAGTAGGTATCAGAGCAGTCTTGGTATCAGAAACTAGTCAACATTATCTGGTGTCTGCAAAACTCAGATTCCCGTGCACTAACAACATGGCGGAATATGAAGCCTGCATATTAGGGCTCAACCTGTCTATTGATATGAATATTCAGGAACTGTTGGTAATCGGCGATTCATACCTGTTGGTACATCAAGTACAAGGAGAATGGGCTACCAAGAATTCCAAAATACTACCATATCTTCATCATGTACAAGAAATGAAGAAGAGGTACACAAAGATAGAATTCTGGCATGTCCCCAAAATTCAGAATGAATTCGCACACGCATTGGCCACCTTGTCATCAATGATACAACATCCAGATAAGAATTTCATCGATCCCATTCCGGTGAGGCTCCATAATCAGCCGGTATACTGTACTCATGTTGAAGAAGAAACATACAGAATCCCTAGTTCTACGACATCAAAGAATATTTGGAAAAAGGAGAATACCCGGAGCATGCAAACCATACTCAAAAACGCACACTTCGGAGGTTGTCCAATCACTTCTTCCAATCGTAGGAACCCTATACAGAAGAACTCCAGATCTAGGACTGTTAAGGTGTGTTGACGCAAAAGAGGCTTCCAAATTTCTCGAGGAGATACATGCCGACGGATTTGTCTTGGCCAGAAAGATACTCAAGGAGGATACTTTTGGATGACCATGGAGACAGACTGCATCCAGTATGTTCAGAAGTGCTACCAATGCGAGATATATGCACACATGATACGTGTACCACCAAACGAGCTTAATGTAACAAGCTCGCCTTGACCTTCTGCTACCTGGGAATGGATGCCATCGGCCCAATCGAGCCCATCGCTTCAAACGAGCACCGGTTCATTTTAGTGGCCATTGAATACTTCACTAAATGGGTTGAAGTTGCATCTTACAAAGATGTGACCAAGAAGGTCATTGTAGATTTTGTCCTAGACCGAATTGTTTGTCGATTTGGGGTCCCAAAGTTCATCACCGAAACTGCCGCTAATCTCAACACTGATCTGATGAAAGCCCTGTGTGAAAATTTCAAAATCAAGAACAATAATTCCACGACATACAAGCCTCAAATGAATGGATTTGTGGAAGCCGCCAACAAAAACATCAAGAAGATACTAAGGAAAATGGTAGAGAATCACAAGCAATGGCACAAGAAATTACCATTCGCCTTTGGGATACCGTACCACAGTCTGCACATCAACTGGGGCAACTCCCTATCTGCTGGTTTATGGTATCGAAGCTGTCATTCCCACCGAGGTAGAAATTCCTTCTTTAAGAATCATACAAGAAGCCGAACTCAGCGATGTAGAATGGATAAGGAACCTCTATGAGCAATTAGCCCTCATAGATAGAAAGAGGATGAATGCAGTGTGTCACGACCAGCTCTATCAGAATAGAATGTCCAGGGCTTTCAATAAAAGGGTCGATCCAAGACAGTTCACGCCGGGGCAGCTGGTACTAAAACGGATCTTTCCATATCAAGATGTGGCCAAAGGGAAATTCTCTCCCAATTGACAAGGTCCTTACATGGTTCACACATTATTGATAGGAGGAGCGCTCATACTCGCAGATGGACGGAGAAATATGGCCAAAGCTTATCAATTCAGATGCAGTCAAAAGATACTATGTGTAAACCATTTTATGCGTCTTCTTATGATGTAAATTGAACTACGCTCGAACTTATTCCCGTTTAAGAGGGGATATGTAGGCAGCCCTGTGGGTTCGGTCACAATTTAATAAAATTTTCATTTTTCCCACAATCAGAAACTGGGTAGAATTTTGAGGTCTCAAAATTCTGAAGTAAGTTCAGACAACCGCAGCATACGGAACGGTCAGAAAGTTTATCTAGTTAACCGGGGCAGAATTTTGAGAAGGACCCTCAAAATTCTACGCCAGAGGAAGTCACAATGTCTCTAATTATGTCACCGTTACTGGTTCATCCAACTAATTTCTATAATGCATATCACTATGTCTTTGAAAACCATACACGCATGCTTTTGGAAAGAAAACTTTACTTTTAGCCAAATGCTACCCCTGACAACTTGAGCAGGATCCTCGGATAGAACGGAGCAGATCAAACAAGCAAAAGGCACGAACCAAGCTCCCCCGCAAAACTCACAATTTTTTCTTTGGATGCAGGAATATGTCATCATCATAAGCATCGTCACAACAACACAATTTCTATACACAAAACACATTGTCAGCTAAGAATACTTCACTCTTACTATTACATTCGCATGAGGCTAAGCCCTGCCTCCCATTGCATAAGGCTAAGCAATGCCTTCTTTTTTCATGAGACTAAGATCTGTCTCAATTCCTGCATGAGGCTAAGCCCTACCTCATCAATTGCATAAGGCTAAGCATTGCCTTCTCTTTGCATGAGACTAAGCTCTGTCTCACTTCCTGTATGAGGCTAAGCCTTGCCTCCTCAATTGCATAAGGTTAAGCATTGCCTTCTCTTTGCATGAGATTAAGCTCTGTCCCAATTCCTGCATGACGCTAAGCTCTGCCTCCTCAATTGCATAAGGCTAAGCATTGCCTTTTCTTTGTATGAGACTAAGCTTTGTCTCAATTCCTGCATGAGGCTAAGTCATGCCTCCCATTTGTATAAGGCTAAGTGTTTCCTTCTCTTTGCATGAGACTAAGAACTGTCTCCCTCCGCATAAGTGTTGCTTTACTCGACACTTTGCATTACTCTCTTCTCTAAGGGCTAAACTCTGCCCCCAAACTCCACACAAGACTAAGCTTTCTCTTGTTATTACCTCTAGCATCATGTATTTGCACCTCATGGGCTGAAATATAGCCAACCTTGTCCGAAGGCGTCATAGTCTGAAGGCACCATCCTCATAGCCGTAAGACATTATGCCATAGCCTGAGGATTCCTCAAATTTGTACATCATTATTCAAAGGCGTCATGGTTCGGAGGCACCATCTTCATAGCCTGAGAACATTATTTCAGAGCCTGCGAATCCCTTACCGTACAATTCATGGCCCGGGACATCATGGTCTAAGGACGTCATTCCCCTACCTTCCCCCCCCCCCCCCCCCCCCCCAGGTCCAAAAACAATCTCCATAGTCCAAAGGGAATTCGCATCATGTTTAAATTTACAAATTCTATATGCATATATTGTATTTTGAGTTTGCAGGCAGTCTCAGGAGCAACCGTTCTCCTAACAGGAGAAATATTCGCTCCGGTTTCCATTCAACACTCATATCCATCAAATTGTTTCAAGTGTAACCGATCATCATCCATACCCAGTCTCATTTATCCGTAACCGTTTTTCAAATCCCAATTGATCCTATTCGGAACACTTTGTCCGTTCTTGCGACAACTTCATTGGCTTACTCCACCCCTGGATCCAGAACTACACACAACCTGATTCTTATAAAACCAGGGATATGTAGGTAGCTCGAAAATCGAAGTGCGGCCTATATATTTCAAATCGCCCTATTCAGTCAAAAATGGACATCATGTCTTTACCCGACAACTCTTTCATCCTTTCCGGGTAAAGAGGGACACATGTTGATACCTAATTTTTTTCATATATATTTTGAAAATACATATATACTTTCAAAATAGTGCATGAGCACCAACCAACATTTTTCCATAATTTTCCATAAGTTTAAAAGATTTTTAAATCAATTTATTCCCATATTTTATTATATAAATAATCATTAATTGCATCACAAATAATTGTTATGACGATTTTATCATATAATTAACATCATTTATATCCATACTAAGATTTAAATATTTTGGTACATTTATTATAATTACATATGCATTTTTAAGCTAAAATTGCATATTTTGCCATAATAGCCCAAATGTATGCATAATTACATTTTTTAATACAGAAAATGACTTTTTATCTTTTTATAATGTTAAGTAATTATTTCAAATCATTTTTTATTCACAAGTGATATTTTTTTATTTATTAATTATTTTTTATAAATTATTTATTTGTTAAAATAGGTATTTAAAATCTAGCCCCTAAAATTCCCATTTCCGGATTTAACCCAACACCCTTACTAGCCCAAGACCTATTAGCCCAATCCCCATACCCATTTAAAACAACCGACCTAGGACCCTTATAAGCATGTTGTTGACATCACTATGTTCTTTCCCTATTTTTGGAAAGAACTACCTCAATAACGGGTAGGTTCACCCTGATTTTATGAAGATCTGGACGATCTTCCATCTCTATTGTCACACCTCCTTTTTTCCGAAAGGGTGGGATGTAAGGGAGTTTTTCCAATTAAAGTGACATAATCGAAATGGGATTATTTATTTTTATTCAGAGTCGCCACTTGGAATAGTTTATTTGGTGTCCCACTTCACCGGTTTATCTTAAACCCAAATCGAGGAAAAATTTATTTTTTAAAGTCTGCGAACCAGAAATTCTAGATAAGGAATTCTGTTAACCCGGGAGAAGGTGTTAGGCAATCCCGGGTTCCGTGGTTCTAGCACGGTCGCTTAGTGATTATTACTTGGCTTAAATTGTTTAACTACTCATCTTTAGGGCCTCTGTGCATGTACCTTTAAACTACTTTTAATCACTTGATTGTTCATAATTAAAGAATTGAGTGGCGCGTACGTATACTCTTTTCCTTTGGCACGTCAAAAATCATGTCACGCGAACGTGTCCATAATTAATAACGCTTT